>CCAG010008047.1:0-67688 GCA_001077435.1 Glossina morsitans morsitans
GAGAGAGAGCAAGAGAGAGAGAGAGAGAGAGCGAAAGAGAGAGAGAGAGAGAGAGCGAGCAAGAGAGAGAGAGAGAGAGAGAGCGAAAGAGAGAGAGAGAGAGAGGGAGATAGAGAGAGAGTTGCATTTTTCTTTTTAACAACTTTCGCTGTCGTGATTATTCGGATAATGGGTTATAAAAAGAGGAACAGGCAAACTTTATTGAATAGATGTAGATAAGAACAGAGATTGATGACCAAATCAGGTCGGAAATGTTAAGCAAGAATTGAAAAGGTTTTCGTGTTTTGTAAAGTTAAAGGTTTTTCACACGAACACACGCATTTAGGTCTCACGGACGTTTGAGGAATTTAATGAAACTAGCTACGATGGGCGTGGAAAGGGAAGCATAAACTTTTTCTTTTGATAACTACTTCTTGCTAATGTCGGAGATCAGATAAATATCTTGATGATTTTTTCATGAATTACCAGATTTGTATATAACTGACTTTATTGCAAGAAAGACCTTAAATGTATTATTACTATATAATAAAAAATATCAATGAAAAAGACATTGGATTTGATATCCTCTCCAAAAACTGAATGCCATATTTACTTGTTGACCTTTATGTGTTTTTTTTTTGCTTTGGCAGTGGTGTGGTTATTTACCTATACAGTTAATTAAAGATTAACAATTTCCTGGACGTATGTAGGATCTGCACTTCAGTATGTCATTAACTATTTTTATTATAATGATAGAGAGACAAAGGTGTAAAGGACAAGTTTTTATAACTGGAAAAAAAGTTGTCAAGAAAACAGTATAGAAAATGGAAGAAAAAATAATTGCAATATTCTTTAGCAAGTTTGTAGAAGGCAAACAAAACTAGTTTACAATAAACAAAATGATTTTTGTTTTTATTAATTTAATTACTAACAATCAATTGCCTTAGATTGCAGCATAAAGGACTGCTAAGACATTAGAATACGTGTAAGAACGCTATGTGGTTTTTTTTTGTAAATTTTATGTCATGATTGAAACTTGATATTGTAGACCGTTGTCTTTGCATTTTCTTCAGAATACGAAATTTTATACAAAGAAGATACAGAAACGATGGCAGGGAAACACAAGCATAAATTTTACGACAGGTGAGCATTAACAGTGCCAGAATGGGATCGTAAGTGTAGCACCTTAAGCAAAGAAATATAATCAAAGAAGAAAGTTGAATATACTGAGTGCCCGATTTGGATAATTTTTGAACTTAGCCTAAGTGAAACGAAAGTGAAAACGAATTTGAGAAAAGAGATTGCGTTACGTAGGTATTGGAGGTGACTTTGGTTACATTATTAGGTGAGTAAACCCGCAGACGTGGCTTATGTTGAGCACGAAGCAAATTTTCCGCATTTGACAATCGGATGAGCAGAACAATTAATAACTTAAGCAACAAAATAAAGTTTGAATATAAACTAAAAAGACATAAGAAAGTTAAAGTGTAGGCAGTACGCAAAATAGAATGGAAACTTATTTCCAAACGTGCTGTGCACGGAAACCTAAATCAATAGTAATCAATAATAAACTTCAGATAATGATTTAAAGAATTTCCGAATTATAAGAAAAGAAATATATACATATATCCTTGTTTTTGCATGACTACTGAATACTGAGTAATTTCATGCATCATGCTACTTAGGCAAACAAATAAAAAAAATGTATTTGTGAGTTGTAGATAGAAAAGGAAAACTCCCTACCATTCTCGTTGCTCTTTTTGCCTCTTTGTTCACATATTAAACACTCGACAGATGATTCCGTTTGCATGCTAGCTTCTTAGCAATAGTGCATTTGTTATAAAAACAATTTTGCCAGCAATAAATTTCTAGTTTTTATGGAAAAAAAAAAAAAAAAACATAAAGTTTTCATAAAACTTTTTTGACCTTTCCGCATGTGTTGCTTCCTATCCTTCCTCTCTGCACTTTTCTCTGCATACATACGTATGTAATGAATTGGAAAAGCATTGCTAATACAATTGTTATTTTATGATCTTTTATTGATACTTTTTTATTGCCTCCCATTTCATCTAAGTTTTTATGAAAATTGCTGCTTGAACAAACTTTTCCCCTAAGAATAAGAAAATACTTGAATGAATATGAATTTTACACATGTGTGTGGGAATAGGTGCGAATTGAGAAGTGCTCTCCTTCTAGGTATTATGTTTTCTTGCACGCAATTATCAATTGTTTGCTACTGTCTTAACATTTTAAACATGATTATTTTCCTTGTAAGAAATAGTACTAAGTGCAATAAATTTACTTTGAAAACAAAAGTTTCCCTCTTTATGCCTTTTCTTCAATTTTCTTGTTTTTTCCTTTTTTTCTCTTTCTTTCAATTGGTTTTGAAAGGCTGCGTTCGCGTGGAAGTTGTAATTTACAAACAATTGTTGATATTTCTAAGAGGACTTACATTATTCTGCCATTACATTGAGTGTGAAGGTGTACAGAAAGCTAAGTACAATAAGACTGGGTATAGATCCGTTCACGTTTGCTAAGGGCTTGCTAAGGGATGTTATATGATTGTAGGCAAAAGAAAAGATCCATTAATACCGCTTATATCTCATCATATTTATCGCATGTGATAATCTTTCAAATAATACTTTCTCGCGTTATTTGGTAATACTTTTCAGGTACTTTTGTATATCAAAAACCATAGTAGAGTTACGGGTGAGAAGGGCTGAAAGAACTAACTAAATGTGGGAGTATGCATATCATTATGAAAAATTCAAGGATTGTCTTCCTATAATATTGGCGAATAGACTTCACATACATGGCATGCAACACATCGCATGTCGGCTCGGCGGAAGAAATTGACCATCAAATAAAAAGTAGTTTCAACAATTTTTGATCGCAATAGAAATACTTTTGATTACGATGCATATTTTAGGCATTAGAACTAATTTGATACATTTGATGTAAGAGATCAAAAGAAAAAAAGAAAAACTTAAAAGAAAAACTTAAAAAGAAACCTTAAACCTATTTTCGAATATTTCAAATCAATTCTTCTCCTAGTTGGAAGATGGTATTAGATCTTATAAAAAACTTGGAATCTTTTGAAAAGGGCTCTATTCTTGTATGCATCTTCTTATCTTGTGTATTCACGTTTCAGACTAACTAAGGCCTACCAAGCCTAATACTGTTTACATAGTCTATTATTCCCGAAGCAGCCATTAGTACATTTCGCGGGCAATGATGTCGATCTGAAACTTCCTAACCAACTTTTCCGAGTCTTAAAGACTCCGTCAATAAAATCATTTAAATAAAGTTAAGGAAATTAAACCCAAGGATATTTTAATGCGGTCTCTCCCTTTTCTTTAACATGTTGTGAAAAGTTATTTGTTGCAATTATTTATGAAGTATTTGAATATCTGGTCATTTTGCCAATCGTTTCCTGCGCTCTCTAGTTACTGCCCGAAAACAGGTGTAGCCGTAATTGGGAAAATTCATTTCTTTCTTTTTTAAAGATCTACTTTTGAGAACGAAATGAATAATTTTTCTCGAGCGTCATACTTGCCATATTTAATTTTGCAAGACATTACTATATTTGTAGAATTTTTTGTATTAGGCCGGCACACTTCACATATTCCATTTTGTTTGTGTTCAATACCATTTCTTCCACACTCAAAGACAAACAAAAAAGTGCGAAAGAAGTGCAAAATAAAGAAAAGGAATTTTACTTAAAAAGAGTGTTTGTGGTGGCTTTCATTAAATGCCCTACTAGCGAGGTAATAGCTTGTGTGAATAGTGCTTTCACTTTTCACTGATGCTTGCCCACAGTAGAGCATAATATTTTATGCCCAAACTTTAATAACAAGAAAATCTAGAAAGTGGCGAGCTTAAGATTGTTAACGATATTAGTAATGTTTTAGTGTAATAACACTCCTGTTCAAACATCGCTTCCATTGGTGAAGCGATTTGGAACGAAAAGTGCATCCTTATATGGTAACAAGGTCTAATTTTCAATATTCCATTGTAAAAGTTGCTTCATAATAGTTCAATGACAGAAGAATCAATCTTACCAAATTTGGGCCTCGTATTTTTTGGATATTACAGCATATCAGGATTCTCAAGATGTGTGAAGTCTTGTACTCCAAAAACGCCCAATCGTTAATGTTTTATGATAAAAATTTGTTCATATATAATTTGATTTAAAAATTATGTGGACCAAATATGAACCATTTACTTCTATTTCTTGGACCCCATTTCATATAAGATTTCTCAGGAATGAAAAGACATTTAATTTTTAATATTTTGTTATGAAAATTAGTCCATAGCAGCAATTTAACGAAAAAATTGAGGATAGGGAATTTGGATCACATAGGTCTTTTTCTTAGACTCTAACATATGTAAGGGTCATCATGAAAAGCAAACCCTTATATGGAGAGAAAGTCTTATTTCTAGTTTTCTGTGACGAAAACTGGTTTTTAATAAAATTTTTAGGAACTAATTTAGGTTTGCTAAATTTGGGTCACATCCGGTGATGTTTTGGCCATCCTCCAATATGCGGCCCTATTACCAAAACGAATGAATAACTTTACTAGGCGAAATGGTGCGGGAACCTAATGGTCGGTCTTGCCCGACTGTAATGTTTTTACTTGTTTTATTATTATTATGTATATGGTAAACAAAGCAAATTGCATAGTTGCATTATATAGCACACAACTTATTCGGAACGAATAAGATAGAATAATAGTTCAATAAAAAATAAGGAAGCACTTCGCTACCACATATTTTATAAATCTTGCTCATTTCATTCATTGCTTACTCAATGCCATAAAGTCATAGCATTTACTAGTATTTTTATTTGTGCTCACAATACGTCCATTTCAAGATTCGACAAAACTCCAAACGTTTTTCCATCTAAGTAGTCCTATCAAAAGCACAACCTAAAGTTTTAACATGAAAAGTAAACCAGACCAAATCGTAACCACACCCACCATTATTGTAATAGAAAATTGTATTTTTTGCTCTTACAACTTACGACAATATCGTATCGTATAGATTAAAATAATTATTAGAAGATCGAGACGTAACGCGGAGTGAGTGATTGATCTTATAATTAATACAAGTTTGTAGTAATCTAATAAGTCAATAATTCTGGGTTACTATTACCAGGAAATGAATATCTACCTCGTTCAATAAAAATGGCGTTCTTCAAATAGAATATTTATAATAACCGAGACGCCTAACCAAGTGTGTTTACTCTCACAGCTTAAAAGATGTGCAAATTTGAGCGACTCTCATAAGGTTATAATGGTACAGCCGCGTTCCAATTCAAGCGCAGCAAAGCAAATTTTAAAAAAGCTTTTTGCACAGACTCAGTCTGATCGAGATAATATTGGCAGTTCGGCGGCTATACAACCACGGAACTCACCAATAAAAGCCTACCAAATATACTAAACATTCTCTTAGTGATGTAAGGGTCCTTAAAGTCCTACGACTAACGGGTGCTTTCACTGCTCAACTCAAGTGTAATTTCCAAATCCATGAAGTTCGAAACAGACTCCATCCTGTGGGTATAAATACAATAGACCATAGCTAACGAAGCGTTCGTACAAATTACTTGCTTTTTTCAAGCTAAGTGACATGTTGTTATATTTACCAAGTGTAAAGCTCTTTACATCATCTGAAAATATTAGCAAATTAGAAGCTTGCACGCAGGTTGGTAAGTCGTTAATAGAGAAATGAAAAACTAGCGGATCCAAATGACTCACCTGCAGAAATTCAGCTATGAATTGCATAGATCATGATGTAGAAGAAGTGAACAACACGTGTTGCATACCGCCAGTCAGATAAGACTGAAGCCACGGAACTAAATTAGTAGGGAGCCATTACAATAAAATAATAGAAGTTTATGATCATCCCTATGAAAAGCCTTAGAAATTCCCTATAAGAATAGACTCCTTTTAGTTGACTTACGCTCTCTTACAAGAAGATGACGGGCTCGAGATGTCAGATTCTTGATTAAAGTTTGGTTAAAATGGTGGTGTCCTTTCATCATCATTCTTGCTAAGTGAGTGGGATTTTATTGCAAAGTGTAGGAAGGCTTGAAATTTCCTTATTTGGCATTTGCCTAAGTACAGGGCCAACTATGATTTTTTATTTTTTTGCTTTTCGATGTCAGCGCAAAAGTTTTACTTACAACTTTTTTTCTCTTTATGGTAATTGCCACCAATTCACAGACTAACCTCCTTAATTTACTTTATTCGTATTTTTCCTTTAGTTTTACTTTAGTACTAGCCTTAGTATTAAGCTGCAGTATTAAAGGTTCTTCTTTAGTTTTTTGATTCAGTCCGCAGGTCCTTTTTAAGTTAGTTTATGTTAAGCTTTAGGGATAAATTAACTGTAGCTATTAGCTGCTTTCAGGCAAATGAAATGAAACCCAGTTTGCAATTGAAATGTGTATTGCAACTTATTACAAGCAGAATGGATAGATACACAGTATAACATACTTTTAGGTTCAAGCGCATTTAACCATTGAATTGGGGTAAGTCCGAGTCATATTTCTTATATATGTAAGTAGAGTTTGTAAAGTTTAAACTTCTGCATTGTTTTCTCGTCGAATATTTCTTATTCCACATCATGTGTTAGTTGTGCCTATAACATTGGCAACTCTTTTTCTTTGACGCATGTCCTTTACTTTTTATACGAGTAACTTGGAAATAATAGTTCATAGTATCAGGAAAGTATTGACAGTTGTTGAAAATTACTGTAGCACGATAAATGTGTAAAGGAGAAAATTTATAAATATAAATATTAATAATTGAAAAATCTACAATCAACTCAAACATCAAGTTGTCCTGCAGTCTAAGAAAAAAAGCAAAGAATAGCAAAATCCCTAAAAATCCTAACATATTAACTGTGATTTTAAGAAACTAACTAAAAATCCTACGAAAATAGGTTTTTTAAATATATATATCTTCCATAAGTTGTGAATTTTAACTAGTTTCTTTAAGAGCGACAAAACACTTTGACATTAAAGGAATAAAGAAAAATAAAAAAACAAAAAATTACTTAATTACTTTATTAATAAACTTTAGTATGTTAATGAAAAGAATTTAGTTTGTTGTGTCTGATAGCTCCTTCAAATTGTTAATATTGATTTTTCTTACTTAAAATTCACAAAAAGACAAACATCCTTGTTTATGCTCTTGACTCTCTCGCATACTCAATTCAACCGGCAGAACTCTCTGTTTATGTTTACCTGTGAAAATGTAAACAATTGTTGCCTACACTTGCTTATGGTAAGTGGTCGTTGAAGTAAATAAAATGTGCATAATATATGTATGTAGTTTAATTCAAAGCATTTTTTCTTTTCTTTTTTTTTTTTTTTTTTTTCTTTCTATCTTTAGAATTCCTGAGAAGACGCATTTGGCAACTATGAAATACAATAAACTACAAAATAATCATTCGCATCATCATCATCATCACCATCTACATTATAACAGTGGTAATGGCGCTTCTAGTACAAGTCGTTCAGGTTTAACGTCATTGACGGCCTCCAAACGCAACAAAAAGCATAACTGGGGCACTCGTGAGCGTTCAGGAATGAGTTTTTTAATTGTTATCGCTTTCTTTGCTGTGTTCGGCTTAATCATATTAACAGAGGTGAGAAATTTATAAGAAAAAAAAAAACAAAAGAAAAACAAAAACAAAAGTAGGTAGAACTCATTTACGAAATAATAAAAATGGCAACCGGAAAACTTGGCAACTAACCTCAGCAATTAACTTAACAACTTAACAACTGAGCAAGAAATAATTTTTATAATAACGAAAAATTTCGCTTCTTGACATTACTTTTGTAACATTTAGAAATTCGCGTTCTTCAGAGATCAAAAATTACTGTATGTATATATATATATATGTGTGTAGATTTCTGATCAGCTTGAGAGTTTCATCTCATACCTCTGCTGTTCAAACATTTTATTGTTCAGCAATAGCAGAAAAAGCTTCACCCTTTACTTTAGTTATATAATTCCCCGAGCGGGATTCTTAAGAACCGTAGTGGTCGATCTGGAAATAAACCCAAAAAATTTGCAATGTTATCATGTCCTTTGACTTGTCAGAAATAAAGACAGTTTAACAAAGAAATAAATACCGATTTTCGTCTATTTCCTTAGTCGATGGATATCCAAAATTCATTCATCATATTAATGATGAAACATTTCAGATATTTATGATCGATGAACGAGCTCATGGTGGTATGATTTTACGTGGCGGCGGTGGTTACGGTAATCGTATGGGTGATTCTATGCCCGATTACGATAACGTTAAGGTAGCTATATTCAATTAAATAATTAAATTGAACGCATAATTATTGAATGAAATTTTATTTAGGATGATTATGATCTGATCGACGCCAGTTTACTAAATGATAATAAGTTAGGTTATGTACAACTTCAAGACAATAAATTTAAAATTCAAGGTATGCTTAAAATATGATTTTGCTTTTTCGAAAAATAAACATAAAGCCTTTTACTTTTTCATCTCAATGCATTTACATTGCATTTTATTTGATGAATTCGTAATACGTTAGATGCTGAAAGCAATGATGCTGGCGGTGGCATTGGTGGGCGTTTGGCGGGAGTACTGTTGAATTCAGCTGCGGTGGGCAATGCATATGCTGGCGCCGGTTTAGGTGGTGGTACTGGCTTAGGTGGTAATGGTCCTTTAATACCGTGGGGCAAAATGTTACCAAGCAAAGTAGAAGAGACACTGCCACGTTATCCATTTGGCATGTTGCCAACCGATGGCTCTTGGCAAATAGTTAATGGTACACGTTTTAAATTTTTTGTTTTCTCTGCTTATTACGACCGTCGAGATGATGCAAAACTGATACGTGTGGTAGGGGCGACGAAGACAAGAGGACCAGAACGTGTATGGTGTAGGTTGTGGTACATACCAACGCGTAGTAGAAATAATTCAACCGCAACAAATCACAAAACCGATGAAGAGTTGTTGAAACATAGAAACTCGTATAAATCCGTAACAGTGATGGCAAGGGTGAAGGTAACTTATGGTAAAGGTTTACTTTAGTTTAGCAACATAATTGAAAATCATTTTTTTTTGTTTTTTTTTTTTTTTATTAATTCTTTCAGGCTATCAGAGAAAATTGGAATCTTAAATATAGTGCATGCTTTATTTTGTGTCCAGTTCGTACACCCGATTATGATGTTCCGCAACATATCAGTATAGTAGCGCGTTTAAGAGCTCCACCTGGCAATTTATTGCAATTGCGTAATACCGATTTTGATCCAGACTTCAAAAAATTTAATAATAAATCGAAGCGAAATAAAACGGAATCGAAATCAAATCTGAATTCGCCCACAACAACTTTAGATCTAACAAAATTTGCGCCCGAGGACCATATACCCGAAAAATTGGCTATCTGTGTAAAGCCGTTTCATTTTGATTATGATCAGGCTCTATACCTGATAGAATATTTAGAATTTTATGCTTTACTGGGCGTGTCGCACTTTACATTTTATAATCACACTATTGGACCCCAAGCCGATTGTGTATTGCAGCATTATATGATAGGCGACGTACCAGACAAATCAACAGCCTCCGATGTAGAAGCGAATGTCAGTCAGATTCATATACCAAAATTTGAAGGTAAGCAGTTATCGAAAATTTTGCACTAGTGAGTATTTCTGA
The DNA here is from genome assembly GCA_001077435.1 of Glossina morsitans morsitans. Lineage (NCBI taxonomy): Eukaryota > Metazoa > Arthropoda > Insecta > Diptera > Glossinidae > Glossina > Glossina morsitans. The sequence goes on from CCAG010008047.1 coordinate 9,679, forward strand.
TTCGCTAAATACTCCAGATAGCCCTCTGACAGGATTGGCAACACCATTTATGGCTACCGAAACTGCCTCAGTACCGGCAAGGAAGCTGAGCAGCCTGAATTATATGAAGCCGTCTATACAGATTTTGCCTTGGAATTTACGGATGCGGTCGCAAAAAGAAATACGCACCGAGGGCTTGTTTGCCGCTTTAAACGATTGCTTGTATCGGAGCATGTACCGTTATAAATATTTAGCTTTAGTAGATTTGGATGAATTTATTGTTCCTCGATATAACGACACGCTGATTGAATTGATCAAGTTAGTTTGATGCCAAAATTTTAAAAACAAACATTTATTAAGTTTTTTGAAGTTCTTTATCCTACCGCTTTCGCAATCGGAACGCTGGAGCGTATTCATTTCAAAATGCTTTCTTTTATCTGCAATTTGCCGATGATCCTCTAGTGAGCCATTTCACAAGTGCGGTACCAAGTGAATTAGCCAAGCTAAGAGCATCTCTGGTTACACAAAGAAAGACAAGAAGGTAATCAAGAGCTTTGAATGATTAGGAATTCGAGACTTTCATTCTTTTTTACGTCCCGCTAGGCGTTACAAGCTGCATCCTCAGAAGCAACGTTCAAAATATATTTGCAAACCCGAGGCTGTGGTAGAGGCGGGTAATCATTTTGTTTGGGAATTTATACCAGGAAGAGGTTCCCTTAACGTCCCTCCCACCGAAGCCATATTGCAGCATTATCGGGTAAGAAAAATGTTCACGTCTGTCACAGTCCATATTAAGGTTGTGAATGTGTGTATGTAACAGCCAGGAGGATTTACGATAAATCGAGTTTCCATTACATCTATTGATGAACGACTTAAACTTGTCTGTCCGTGTTTCTGTTCGCCTAATGTTTATCGATGTATTCTAGTGTTCAACGTACAGATCGAATTTTTGGAGATAGTTTGATGGACTCGCGTAGAATGATGTGTTTTGTCAAAAGAACGATTCTTATTGAAATCGGATCAGCAATGGAGCGTTTTAACGGCCACTCCCCTGTCTTATTTGGCAAAAGTTGTGACGTCAAACAAAAGACATTTTTCAATATGACTCAATAAAAACCGCATTGATATAAATCCGTGCGTGGACCTATTTTTTGTTCTCATAAAAGTGATTCTTTTGTATGGAAATAATGTATAATTTTTGGCATTTTATCATGAAGAGATATATCGCACGAAGTAGTTCAGTGTAGGGTACTTAGCGTTCGACATCATCCGATTACCTACTTGTTTTTAATTTATATTGTTTTGTTAATTTTGAAGGTTTGCGAGTTTGGTGGCAATGATTGTATTAAAGCACCATCGGTATTAGATCGCACTGCCACGAAATATGTCAATCGGTTAGTGGAACGTGTTTTTTCGGCCTATACACACTTGAAAGGTAAATGTAAGCTGCCAGATTTACCACCGTTGCCAAAAGTTTACCAACCACCACCGGAAATGAGACCAATTATACGTAAATTATCTGATAAATCAAGAACAATTAATGCCGTAAATACGCCTAAAAGTTTACTAGCGAAACATGATCATGTTTCTGATTTAAAGAAAAACAACGAAAATCAAAGGAAAACAACAACACCAGCAATATCAAAAATTCATTTAAAAACAACGAGCGCATCAAATTTGGAACCGAAAAATGCTACAATGCATAAAAAAGAAAAATTAATTATCAACCAAACAACGACTCAAACAACGGAAACAACGGAGACCAGATATGGTACAATAACAGCGACTACTACTAAAACAACAGTAGCATCCTTAACAACAACGAAAAATCTTTCGCCAGGTGCAGATGCGATGAAAAATTATGCTGCCAATAAAAAGAAACGTAAAGTTGTAGTGTTTTTCGTCGATGATCAGGGTAATCCAAGAGCAAGATTGGAATATCACTGAGGCACAACTTGCAACGCACACATAACATATCACACGGAAATGAAGAAAATTATGCGAAGAAATTTGAAAAAAAAAAGTGCTCATTTTTCTCTGTCCAGAAACGCTACGAATCCTCACCCACAACGCACTCATGCTACTGTACATGTTACTCGATTTTACTTCTAGGTCACGTTTAGATATAAGTGCAGAAAAAATTGCTGAAATTATTTTTTAAGAATTTCTTATTACTTATTACTTTTAACTTGAGTTAAGAAAGAAAACAAACTGTTTACTAAAACGACTTTGTTTAAACAAAAGGTTTTATTTTTCGGTAATCATTGTAAATATGTTGATTGTATATTGATAAATTTGCTTGCTTTGTTGATTTGTTGCCAGTCAATATGTATGTATGTATGTAATAGTATGTATGTATGTATGTATGTATGTATGTATGTATGTATGTATGTATTAATATATTTATAAAAAATTTAAATATATAAAATAAATGTCTAAACAACTCTCTTGAACTCAAACGTGTTTAAAAGATTTGAATATCAAAAAATTGAAAACGTTACTTAACTAGTTCGGGAAATTGAAAGCTTATAGCAGAATTGCAAGACGGATATTACGATTGCGATTATTCATAGAGAATGAAAGCACAACTAAAAGCTCTTTTGACGAGCATTTAGAAATTTCGCTTATGACTTAACGAAAAAGTGTTATACCCTATAAAAAAAGTTACTATAAAGTTGTTTACTAATACAAAAATAGAGAAGAGAGCTTGCGGTATATGTGAGGAACAAAATTCAAAAGTCAAATTTTTCCAAATAGTTATCAGTTCAATCGTAATAAGTTTCTTTGTCAATTTCCTGTAATAAAGTTCGTGCGCGTTACATACAAATTTATTACCGTTTTGTAAACTATTTATGGGCGCATTATGAATTGTTTTCTTCTTAACATCGTTCCCCGTTTTGCCTTCACATGTCCTCCGATTAGGGTGGACGGTGGTAGGTTAAATAAGTCCCAATATAGAGATGCGTAATACTAAACTATTATTAAGTGGACGTGGCCGGCGACGGGATTATGGCATCGCAACCGAAATAGCAAATTTTCAGCTGACCATCTAGCAGGGGCGACCACATGAAGCTTTGGATGAGGTTATCTAGGTTAGTTTCTGTTTTCCATTTTATTCTTCTTCTGGTGTGGATAGCTGGCACAGCCAAGTGATCAAGTCCATAAGTTAAGGTCAAAATTATAGGCAAAAGTTAGTGAAAGAAAGGTAGTGTCTTGTGTAGAAAGTAAACTTTTCGCATTGTTAGATGACAGTGTTTTGTTGCATTTTAAGAAACTCCAGAATGACAAATGTCTGACAGACGACTTTAAAATCTATTTCAGAAACTTTACTTAGAACCTTCTCTTGCCTTAAGTTTTAATATTTCTTACATTCATTGCATTTCCACCAGTCATGCAGACATACATAGTCATACATAGCGCTAATAAAGAATACCATTCCTTAGATAATTAAAAAAAGCATTGTGACATTTGCTAGTTGAGTTGAAAGTAATTGCGTTTTGAAAATGAGCAAGAATTTTGAAAAAAATTCGCTGTATTCCACAATATCACTTCGATCAAGGCGATAACGCTTTGCCGAGTAGTGCAAACACTCGTGGTGTTTATTGTAAAGACATTTGAAAATTTCGATGTAAAAGATACGCTGTCTTCATGTAAATCGATCGTCGATGAAATTCCTTAAAGAATTGAAGAAGAAGAGAATATTAAGCGATTTGCGTAAGAAGCTCGAATCAATTGTGAAAAGCTTAATAGACCGAGTTTCCATCTGTGAAGCGCTGCTAAAATAAAACGAACTGGAATCATTTTTGAAGAATTTGATAATGCGAGATGAAAAATGGGTTATGTAGGACCATAATGACTGAACAAAATTGTGGTCCAAGAGGAATGAAGCTATACATGCAATGGCAAAATCCCGAGTAACGCTTTGCTACGAAGGGAAAGTTTGAAATGTTTGATTTCCCTTTGTCTTATCGACAGAGCAGTTGAGGTAAACCATCACAAATTCATCACAAAAATGTGATTCATGACCACACACATTGTTAATTGTAAAAGTTCAGACAGCATAACTGGGAAGTGGTACTATATTCACCATATAGCTCCAGCACATTCTCTCATACCCCTACTATTTATTTCGTACATTATATGCAGATTGTGTAAAGCCCATAGCAAATGTAACCGTTTTTGGTCCAAAGATGCCAGAAATTCCATAGTGAAGACATAATGATTCAACAAGAAAATATGTAAAAAAAAAAACGGCCGACCAAATGCATACACTGTGAAGAAAAAATCAGTTGTGATGTGCCCTTCGACACGGCCAGGATTCCTGTTTATCACTGATTATGCTTTTGTTTTTTGGACCCTACTGAGATATTGTCCTGACTTTGCTCTGCACGCAAATCTCATTTATCAATGTCCACTCACTGATTTCCCTGTTTTTCGTTTAACTACGTCATAAATTTATTTGCATTTCTCTAACTTTACAAACTCATTATTATAATCACATGTGACTTATATCTTCCGTTATGCTATTCTCACTTTATGCACAATGCACAATTTAATTGATTTCACCGATAAAAGTCTTTGCACTTATAATTTACGGTAGGCTCCTGCTAATGAGCTCTTTTCTTTTCTAGCACGTTCGCTACCTACGAAGTATAGTTAGGGAAGAAAGAAAGAAAGTTAATTTTTCGCGTCAAAACGGATGTTTGGTTTTTTTCCAACAAACTTTCTTCGTTCTCTTTCAAACTTCAGAACAGCTTAATTCGAAAGACGTTTGCTCTATTCCGACAAAGGATGGCTATGAGATTTACAACCAAACTTAACAGTAGACTAAAAAACCTAAGATACTTAACTTATATTTACCATGCATGATGATATAAACACGTATAAACACTAGACTTTAGAATGGTTTTTGTATCTGTAGTGTACTATTCTTTAGTGTGTTATTTACTAGTTATCCATTGGTTATATCCTCTTTGCCATAATTGGCTTTATTATTTTTAAACTCTTGCGGCTACTGTTATTGATGTTGATGTTGGTGATGTTGTTGTTGTTGCGTCTTCTTCTTGTTAACTTTTCTTTTTGTTCCATATCCATACGCAAAGCTCTGTGTTTGTATATATATTATATGTGTACATTTGTATGTTATATTTATATATACTATATTTGAAGCTTGGTGAAAAAACGTCATAAAGTTTTTTATCACTTATTATATGGGGAAAGTTAGTTTCGTAAATTCCTAAGCAATTGATAAAACATTCAAGCAACTTCGTTTAAAAAATTAAAAATGTTAATTGTTCAAGATAGTGAGTGGGGATGCATTTTAAATGAAGAAAGAACGGACGAGTGAAGAGCTTTGGTACAATTGGTTTTTCCAAATCAACTCAAGGCGGATATAGTTTTCTTACTTATTATCGCCCAATGACTAAAATGCATTTGCCTTATTATAGTTATATATATTTGCTGGAAGTCTGAGAAACCTTCGAAGAACATCTTTTATTTTAAAAATAAAGTAATGATAAATCTGGAGAATATGGCGATGAAAAGCATCTTGAGAATAAGCCAACAGTTAGGTTTATCAACTGTTAAGTTCGCTATAGACCGCGTTGATAAAGTAAATTGTAGTGCGGTCACATACGTTCCTTCGCTTCAAGTGTGCCATAAATGAAATATGTAAACAAAGAGTGAAGATGAAAAGGAAAGAAACAAAACACGGCACATTGCAAAACTATCGAAATGCATTTCCTAGTAACCTAATTCGAACAATCGCAAGCGATGCATGCGATTCGTTAATTGTCGTTACCCCATTCATAATTATGCTGACCACAGTATTAAGTATTTTTGTTTATTCGTAAATTTAAGTAGAATTAATAGATGAAAGGAGGTATAAATATGGATTGTTTTAATAAAGCAAAGTGGTTTTAAATTAAAGAATCAAATGCAGCGTTTCTTACGGTCGCTTCTAGTTGAGATCGTTTGTAAAATAAAAAAGTAATCTGACTTGGTATACTGAAGCCGAACAGCTACATGCACATATAGGAAGTCATCCTTAAATCTCTAATAGAGAAGATTTCTTCTTTTACTCTTGCTAATCAACGCATTACACATTACAAATATATATATGTGCCCATTTATTGGATTGGATATCGTCCTATCAGTTTTTCATTATTTCACGATAACATATTAGTGTTGTTCTCTTTGCAAAAGCTATTTGTCCTAGTGAATCAAACATGAAATCTACAGTTTGATTTTAATAGGTTCTCCCAAGGATGCACTCGGAGCAGTTCTTTCAGTTTTGGGAATATCCGGAAATTGGGGGCAATTTGATCAGCTAAACAAGGCGGTTGCGGAAAGCTTTTGCCTTTCGCTACCAAAAATTATTACTCATAATTTTCTTCTTCTTATTAATTTACGTTTTATTAATTAATGTTTATGTAAACGAAAACCTATCAAACGGTTGTTTTTCAAACCCTATGGCTTTTCTTTCTCTCTTCTCATCTGGCTTTTTTTATTGCATCATGGCAATAATGCGAAATGCAAACGCAGTCACATAATAATATTAAGATTTCATATTTCGCCTTTTTTCATTCAATTCATAAGAAAAAGAAAAGAAAAGAAAAGTCTTCTTATAGCACCTCTTCATTGATTTTCTTGCAATTATTTCATTCCAGAACAACAACAATACATTTCACTGAAATTTTAAGATTTTATACGTCAAACGCACCTAAGGTCATTATATATGGTTAAGCGGCTAACGAATTCGAAAAAGTCGTCATTTCAAATATATAGTTTAACCCCAAAAAATATCGCAAGAAAATGTACATACAGTTTATTCCACAGGTGGTTTAATATAGCATTTGTGGATAAAATTAAAAAATTAATAATTTGTTGGACCGTTTTAGTACCTAGAACTGCTTGTATAGGCTTTCGCTTTGGCATTAAAGAAACTAATTTTCTTTGTTGCATTTATACCAATATTGTTCTATTCCCCAAGTGAAGCTTTGTTAAGATCTTTTAGAACTTCTTTTTTTCTAAGGCCGCTTATCCAATGCCGGTAGTTATCCAATATATTCTCAAAAAATTCGTGTAAAAAAAAATCGCGAACAAATTCGTATAAAAAAATCGTGTAAAAATAGATACCGCCTAAATGAAAAAAAAGCAGTTGATACCAGACCTGAAAAAGCGACTGACAAGTACTATGAAAAATATTAAAAAATTAGAGTTCACTTAAGAATTCATTTCGTGCTTAAACATTTTAATTCATTAAAGATATTGTTAAAAATAAATTATGCTTTGAAAAATCAAACCAAATTATGCAAAAAATACATGACGTCTTTGCACTATGCATCACAATTCGAAGAACGATACCCATTTCCGCATATAATCAACACAATCTAACTGAATTGTGAAAAATATCACGCGAAGTTACAATGTGTATTTGTGAACAGTGAGAGTGAAGAAATTCATAGAAATATCACTAAAAAAATTCACAAAACACTTTATAGAATATTGAAAATCGTGTTAAAGTAAAGCAATCCGTGAAAAAAGAAAACTTTTCTTTTTAATTCGCGTTAAATTAAATTTCGTGTAAAAAAAATTCGTGTAAAAACAGTTTTAGATGTACCTGTAAAATAAGCCGTATGTATGTACAACTTTTTTGTGATATTTTTGGAGTCGAAGTACATTTTTTTATTTTAAAAGTTTATCTAACGCCAAAAAAATCGTGAATTGTTATTTAATATAAGTTTTTATTTGTTAAAATATATATTTTATATCTAGACCTTATTGGGCTACTGTATACTCTGTCATTGTGAACGCTTACTAGGCATAAGTGAGTCCTATATGTTGTCTTACCATTTTTTATGGTTTTACATGAACTTTGGTATTGCGAAGCATTCCATCCCGACATCAATTTTGTTGTAAATAAGACTGCTAAGTAACCAAGTTTTGCGAGTTGTGATGTTTTTATAGTGTTGCTCAAACTGTGTTTGCAAAATGGTAAAGGAAGCATGGACTAGGCAGCGCAAGTAGTATGAAAAGCTTGCGAACAGATTCAATTTAATGAACCTGACATTGTGATAATAAGGAAATTAAACAATTAAGGCATCGTCAAGAACAGGCCTGACGAAGTTTTACAATAATTTTTTCGGTGCGCGTTTCAATTGAGTGTAAGCGTACGTTCTTCGGTCTTGCTTTTAAAAGTGCACGTGAATGCCAATGGACACAACATATGCTGGAAAAGCCTACAAATGAAGATCACCATTAACTCGTTAACAGCAGCAAATAAAATATGACTACAAGTTTCAATACGTTATACGTCGTATATGGCTTAGCAGCAAAATGCATAAAAATATTTTAAAGATTTATTTATTTAATCTAAAACGTAATAACTATTGAATGTAAAAACAACAACATAATTAGATTTATTATCGTTATTTGTCGATTATTTAAAAAAAAAAAATTTGTTTTGAAAAAATATTTTTTGCAAAAAGTTTCTTGTCACGTTCCTTATAATTGTATGAGTTAAATATTCATGAAACTATTTTTGTTATCATTGTCTTTCATTGCAAATTGTTTTTTACGGAATTTTCTAAAATAAAATGATATAAATTCCTATCACTACTTGTATTTGGCCTTTGAATTGGAATTTGTTGGCTGAGACTAAAGATCATCAAGTTATGCTAACCAGAACTATTTAAGGAAACTTTTTCGAATTTATTGAATATCATTGAAAATGAAAAGACAGAAGATAAGAAAAATAATTGCAAAAATTTGGCTTTTCTATTGAAAAGTTAACACACACACACACACACACACACACATACATTTATAGTCAGACGCGTACATAAAAAGAACAAAATAATGAAAGCAATGATTTCCACATAAAATCAATATCGTATGAAAAATGATATTTTATGTATAAAGTGGGAGGATAAAGGCTATTCCATCGTGAATACATTATCCAATCTTTGGAATATTTAAGAAAACTTGAATACAATGGTTTTAGTGACATAGCAGCTGTAGGATTGCGAGTATTAGGAAAAAAGGACAAGAAATGCAAAGTATGTCAGTTTACTTAAATCCAATAAACTTCTTTTCATGTCATCCTTTCCTCCTCTGGGGGTATGAACAAAAAAGAGCAACTGGCAGCAACAAAAATGCGACCTTATTTAATACGAAAGTAAATTCTTGTACGTAAAATCTTTCATTTAAAAGATATTTAAAGAAGAATTCCTTTTTGCAAGGCTGTTAAGTGTAGAATAAGGTGGAAGAAAAAAAAAAGAAGAAAAGTGAAGAGAATAACAAAATCTCTGAACTGCAACACGCCACACATTTTTGTTGAGTATAAACCTTTTTTTTAAATAATTAAACTAATTCAACTGCTATTTATTTAAATACCTTGCAAGACAAGGGGAAAATTCATTCGCAAGATTAGGTATCATTAAAATTGAATGAAATGAAGGGAGATATGATGAGAGATATGCTTTACCTTTTGAATATTTGAGGAACCTAGAGAAACTTCTTTAGCACACCGTTAGACATATCACCAAAGTCACATCTGACATTGGGTGTTTGATTAAAAAAAGCTACTATTCCCGTCAATTTTTCTCTATGCTTCGTCTCCGAATACATACATATATATATATGTATATATATATATATATATATATGATTTATCACTCATGATTATGAGTGAGATTAATATGATTAATCACTTAGGAGATGTCCACTGTTCGCGTAACGCGATCGTGGTCACAAGCAATTGAGGAAAGTCGTATTCACTCCTAAACAATCGGTTTTGGATGATTGTTCCCACTGCATCGAAAGTCGAGACGATATCATGACTTTTCGCTTATCCCGACGATTTTTCGGGTTAATTGAATCGGATGCTTTCTGTGGATTTCCCTCCGTCATTTGCTTAAAGCAACTCATAATAGATTATACTTAGCTTAACCGCTCAGGTGGGGGCGTTAGCGATATTTGTTTTTATTCATGTCGATGTCAATAGTTCGCCTAACTAAGTCACACTTCCATCTAACCATTTTTATTGGCCAAATCTTGAATTTTCCAAACAATTATGTGGACTGCAGTTCAGTGGAATTAGTTGCACTGATACGTGATGTTTAACTATAATGCTTTCGAATGGAGAAGTTAAGCGCTACTTGTGGCTTTGTTTTGGGAGATATTGAAATTTCTTATTGCGAACAGAGCTCTCGATAAATCGAATTTTAAGTCATTTGTCACATATGAAGTCTTAGGTAAGCTGGAAAAGAAAACACTGAACTTTCTTTTTGAGAACGGAACTCGGTACGCAACTCTGATATATGTCGTAGTTATTAAGCCGCAGAAAAGTGGAAATGAAAACACTGAAGTTTCATTTGGGGACAGAACTACCGATAAACTGATCTTAAATATCTACCGCAGCCACGTCATTACGATCTGCCATTGCAGATCGTTGCAAGTGAAATCGGGAAGTTTTTTATTTGAGACAAACCTCTCGATAAACGAATCCGTACCTCAGTTAAATATCTGCCGCACATATGTAGCGTAAGAATCAGAAGCTTTTGACAAACGGATTTGCGTAGCTTGAGCGTACCTGCTTGCATATCTTGTTTTACGTCTGAGTTTATAACCAGATTTAATTCAACGATTCCTTCCTAATAATACTGATTCGCAATTTATTTTACTCTCATATATCTTTTGAGCAAATAATTGTATTCTTGGCAGATTTATTTTCGCAGAGTTTATTAAAAGAAAGTTCAGTCTTAATCCGTTAGGAACGACGAAAGTTAATAGCAATTGCCTCTGATCAAAGCGTAGCAGAAGATGTGTACATCTTCTTAAAAATAAAAAACAATATCGCTAACGAGTTAATGACCGTACACTCCAACACAGAGTGTTAAGAAGACAACTTTACCAAGAAGACAACTTTACCCTTTTCCTTTAATACAATTTAGTTTTTTTGAGTTTCTTTTTAAGAATAAATGACCTAATTATTCCACCTCTTTTTTTTTGGTCCCGTATATGTAATAAATCTTTTGCCAATTTCACTGAAATAATTTCCTTTTAAATGCTCGTTAAATATTAAAGTAAAACAATTTTCTTTGTGTGAAGTCATCGCATGAAAAAACTCGTTTTTGTTTTCACAGCAGTTTAACGGAAGACAAAAAAAAAAAAAGAAAACAAAAATTATCACGCGGGTATTATACTATAAAAATGTAAATCAACGTAATCTGAAAATATAGAGAAAGGAGACAAAGATAGCGAGAGAGAGAGAGAGAGAGAGAAAGAAAGAGGTGAACACATGCAGAAAAAAAAAGAAGAAAGAAAGCAAGAAAAAAAGACAATATGAACTCTTCTCTTACGTACGTGTTTGTTAAGTAAACTTTAAACACTTCCACATATTAACGACTTCGTATACCGAAAGCGATGTTCATATATTTGTACTTACATATCCGGTTTTATGTTGTTGACCACTACCACACAATGCTTTTTCCTTTTTTTTGTTTTTTTGTTTTTTTGTTTTTATTATAAATGAAAGCCGCAAACGCGTACACACTCGTACTTGTGCATATTGTAAGAGTGTATTAAAGCAAGTCTTTTGTGTGCATAAAAAATGAAATCCTTTCATATTTGCTTGCATGCTTGTACGTTTGTGTGAATGCCTGCACACAGGCAAAGAGGAGGAGGAGTGAAGTCTCACAATTTAAAAGAGACAAATTAATTCATTGGCATACCAATTCCAGGGACATCATCCGCACATATACATGAGTGCGCATACATCTATAACGTCATGCATACGCATTAATAGTTCTTTATTTGTTATTGTTGTTGTTAGCGATATTTTTTTTTTTTCTGTCTTTTTCTTTATACATACATACATACATATGTGGATATGTAATACTTCGAATCTCAACACAATTTAAATTGTAAATAGTGATAATACCTACATATAACGCTATGCTGTTTACGTCTACAAACACACATACCTATATATTTTATATGCACAGTGTAGGTGCGGTGGAGTGTCACAAGAACCGCATCTTTCCATTCCGTTTTCTACATCAAAGGACTTATCGGGGCGAATAAAAGCAAGAAGTGGTTAAGTAAAATACGAAAAAAAATGCTATCGGAGGGTGAAAGAGGGGGGGGGGGGAGAGAGGAAAGAGAGTACAGTGTGAAATATTCACTAGTGTATCCTTTACAATTATACAAATGCTTACACATACATATTCATATATTTAAATATGCATATACATAAGTGAATATCATTCTCTTTGTAATATACATAGTTGTGTGTCCGTGCGTCGTCGTGTAAGTGGTTTAAATTCCAGTGCTATTCTATGAATTTGCTGTGTAATAGTTGGATTTTAATCTGTATAAGCAGCACACAATTACATACATGCTTACATGCTTATATACGTATTACGTATATTTATGCATACAATTCTCGTTTATGTTGTTGCTCTTTAGACACAATGAACAATTTTCAATTAGCATATCCATTGCTAAGCATGACTTGTAACATGAGCATTAAATGACACTTTATGCACTCCAAACATTCCCTTGGTGAATACTTGTGTTCACTTTTTCTTTTTTTCTTTTTTTATTACTTTCTTAATGGTTTTGTGTTTCTTTGAATATTTAAAAGTATGTGTGTGGAGAAAAAAGAAAGCTGTAAGAGAAAATGAAACCACTTCGATGCATTGAGCTTCTGGCATTGTACGCACTTGTGATAGAAGGTCATTTTGTTTAACTTCACTTTCTTCTTTTATATGAAATAGTAAAAGCTTAGAGATTTTCAAAAACTTTTTCGAAATGCAAAAAATATTAGAAAAATATTTTTTTAAAAAGATTTTTAAATAATAATTATTAGAATTAGCATCGAAACTTTGAACGATAGCAATATTGATAATTGATTGCTTGAGAGCCCAAATATCTGAGGCAAAGAAGGAAGTGACCTACCATTCGAGAGATAGATAATGAGTAGGTCGCGTGATTGATGTATTGAATCTATTCAAGGAGAAAAAATTCAGCCGACTATTATTAGACCTACACTTTCAATCACATTAAGAGTTAAACGAATTTTTAAATTTTGTTTTGTGAAACACTTGGCACGTTCCTTTGCAGAGAGTAATTATTAGAGGCCAGTTATTGATTCATACATACGGTGTAATTACGTATTCATCTACACGACGAGGAACAACAGTAACTTCTTTATACTTTGCTTAAGGTTGAATTTTCAGAAAGTTTGGTGGTCTTCTTCATAATCAAGTTGACAATGAGCTGAACCTCAAAATCATCATTATGTATTATTGTAACTGACATTAATCGGGCTCCTTCAAGAAATTTATTTTCACAAAAGTTCTGATCAAATGTTTGCAAAACCAGCGAAAGATATCGGTTTATATACACATTGCAAACTTTCTAAGATTTGCGAATTATTGAATGTGTGTGTGTGTGAACAAATAAATTGTATTGGAATTATAGGTTGTTTTTATTTGATACATTTGCCACAATTTTGTCGATAGTTGTCACAGCGCGATGCTTTCACTAAATATTCGTTGCTAACGACCGAATTATATTATATAGCATTCAAAAATATATATAAAGACCACTATGGACGCTACAGTTGGGTATGGCTTAACTTTGGATACCCTATACCGCTTCAGCCACCGTCGCCCAAATTAAGCCAACTTGGTTTACTTGTCAAAGATTTCATTATTTTCCAGTTGCTTCTACCATAACAGCCTACAAATAGACTTTATCGCCATAGAAGAGCCCTTAAATACAGTGAGGTCTCAAGAATAGACCTTTGCGATTTAAATTCCCTATGATTAATTTACTAAGGACCAATTTTTACCATAAAATATCAAAAATTACACTTTTTGGCATATAGATGCTTTTTTTCATTGGAACCGTTATAGAGATTGGCATCCAAAAAATTAAACTTATGTAGTATAAATTCGGTTAAAAAGGTTAACTTTTATGTCGAATTACAGTTATGCATACATTTTCATAAAGAAATATTGAAAATTAGGTTTTTTCACCGGATAGATATTCTCTTTCTGTAGCATCGGTTTTCATTCAAGTTTAGAATGCCAAAATACTATTACTAGGCGAATTTTGTCGCGAAGTTTTGAAATTAACATTATTCTTTTACATGGGGCATGGTCGGAAAGGTAGTTCAATCCGATCACTTTTCATTAGTCTTCTTCGTATTTGAACTTAAACATGTCAGTGTCAAAATTTCATTAAAATACCGAAAACGGCAACTTGGCGGTTCAATACAAGCATACATCAAACAGACAGATCGTCAGGCGGACAGACAAACAGGCAAACTTAGATCGGTCGAGAAAATGAATCTGAAGCCATTGGAACAATAAAAGGGGGTTGTATTACAAATCCCCACAAATTTAATATACCCCACACAAGTTCCCCAAGTGGTGTAGGGTATAAATATAATATTTCATAACCATAGAGAACTGCTGAAAATAATTGTTGCAAAGTTTACTTAATTTGTGAATTTCCACAAATTTATTTTGTCTGTTTTGAAGTAGATCTTATTGCTTGTAATAAAAACACACTGAGTTGTTTGCTTAAGCGCGAACATCAGCCAAAGGGGGAGATTTTTTTTAAATACTTTTAATTGACTCGAAAAATATTTGTTGAAAAGAAAACAAGTAGAACCATGTACGCCATGACGCGATAGAACAGAACTTAATATTAACAACTATCCCACAATAATGAGCAGGATTAAGTTCTTCTGGGACGCAGTCGTTTACGGATGCGTTGCATGATATTTATTAACCTAAACATACAACAACAAATTTTAAGTACTAACTTTTAGAAGCACGTGAGGTTGCATGACTTCTTAAAAGACTTATACTACACCCAGGAGCTTTCGACATAAACGGAAACCTTCAGTAATCTTTCCAATGATCCGGCGGATTAAATTTTATGTAAAAAACGAAACTTACGCCAAATTTATGGTAGATTTCGGATGCTATATGCAGCATAAACAAGCCGGTGCCGGTTTATATAGTCAGTGGTTCTACTCCGTTTGAGAACATTTTTTCAAGCCTTTACTTCCATCGTAGAAGCATTATAAGCTATCCTACTGTAGTGTAAGTAATAGTTTTTATGAAGTTGAGAATAAATCGATTTCGAAGCCAAAAAACGCTAAATGTAGAAAACGTTTGCTTTTCTGCTTATTTCAAAGCCAAGGGCTGTTAAATTACGACGACTGATGAAAAGTGCACACAATATAATCTGAGAAGCGTGAAAAGAAGAGAAGAAAGAGAAATTCACGTACTCTTCATATTCGTAATTAGGGGAATTCGTTTGGTGTGGCGTCTTATGAAAAATGAAACTTTCGCTGAGCATTACTCGTGGAGGCACTGATCATTACATAGAAAACGGATGCAGTATGCGAAAAATGATTATAGTTTGATTTTTTCCTGTGACGACGGTAAGTGTGTTATTTGGGCCACAGCATAGCCGAGTAGATAAGAGTCGCAACTACCAAGTCGGTTTCATCGCCCTTGGAATAGCGAGTGCTATGTCGGTTGAAACGATAACACTTACTGATTTGAGTACACGTCCGCTAAGCAGCCGCTAAGCCCTATCTCTTTCTCCCTTTCCCCCGTTGTTTCTGAACATCACACTTATAGGGACATGGTTATATTGGAAAAAAAGAAATACTTCAGCTATTCAGTTAGCACCATTGTACTTAGAGAACCAGGGCGATTTAATGTATTGTAAGTTGTTCCAACCAAAGGGAATCATCACTACTAAACCAATTGATACAATTAGGTCAACAGACGAGCATAATATACCGAAAGTCTTGATATCATGATTTTTCAGTCAGATAACGTTCGGCCATTATCGGTTGTATGGTTAAGCACAGCGAACGTGTGCTCTTATTTCCTCTGTATTCCGTAGATGTTGTGGTCAACACCTGTTGTAATCGACAGCTTGCTTATTGCCTGTGTAAGCAAAGAGAGAGAGAGAGAGAGAGAGTTTTTATTGTTAACGGTCATGCATTCGAAAACATTAGTGGATAACATGGATAACATCAAAACGACAATTCTCCTTTCGGCACGGAATTCATGTTTTGTCAGACGGATGGGAAAAATGTAATTTCAGCGATGGAAATATATTTCCTTTAAAATAAAATATTTTAAGCGGCCATTTTTCATTGAAAGATTGGTTAAAATTTATTTTTACATGTAGTTAACATTGCACGGTCTGTTAAATTTACAGCCGAATACTAAATTCGAAACAGTTATGTTTTATGGAAAAATATATGTTCATAATATTTACAAAAACCTTTTTAGATTATCTTGAGAGAATAAGACCAGAAGCTTGCGTTCTAGAAAATTTTTATTTTCCATTTTTATTGAAAGCAAAAGTTTTTACTTATTTTACACGTCAAATTTGCAAAAGTATTTAAATGCCATCACGGAAATGATTGAAAAAACAAAAACCTTAATTAAAATTTAATATTATCGCTTTTAATGCGTATAATTTTCCATAACTTTCATGTTATGTTCGCAATTATATATAATTTTCCTTCGAAATATACTAATTAAATATTATATTACCTCAGGCTCAATATCATTGACTGACTTCTTAAGTGGAAATAAACATAATTGCTATTAGCTTTGGAAAATTTGCATACCACTTTACCAAATTCATACAAAATTTATTCCATTCACAATAGTACACTTCCGCGCCGCTTAAACAAACATTTCATCCTTCCCTCAAGGAAGCACGAATTTTGTAATAGCTACGCTTGCAGAACTCGAACAAAGCATTGTACTATTAACAGCACTACAACTGAATGGGCGATGAATGAGCGAATTGTAAGCAATATATAAATTATAAACATAATTCTCATATTAATGTTTGCCAGTTTCATCATTGTTGTCATTTGGTGTGCAAATTTTAAGCAGCATTTTGCATCAAGGCCGTCCAAGCTTTGAATGTTTTTGGCGCGCAGATTATCTTACCCTATACGTTTAATGATAATAGCAAGTTGGAACGAAATCTTCTCCCCGCATAAAAGGAAATTTTGAAAAGTAACGATTGAAAGAAATCTTCTCCCCGCATATAAGGAAATTTTGAAAATTAACTCTTTTTGTGGTAAAAAGATCTACTTGGATCCATTTGTTGGACAATTTTGCTTTATATAAATATATATAAATACATTTATGCATGCGTGTCAGCGCTGCACATGAACTCAAAGAATCGGTTGTATTGTGTTATGTTGCATTTCAAAGGTTGTCCAGCATATGCGAAGTGTACAGTATGTGCCATGTGTTGGACGTCTTTGCTTCAGATTATTGTCATATAAAGCTATTTATATGTGTCTCAATGCCTACGTATTACACCTACGCATAAAACCATTGAATTGGTTTGTTTTGCGTTATGTTCCATTTCATACACATTTACACAGTGCACACACTGAGTAAAGCAGATAAAATCTGCAAAACTTTGAATATTAACTGCTGCACATAAAATCGTTTTCTTCAGTGTAATCATAAATGTTTCCAGAGGCTCCATTTATCTGCAAAACTTACGTAAGCATAATGTCTAACTACCTGTTGTTTGTGTTATTTGAGTGCATGCTAACGTATGCATGGAGAATATTAGGTGATTTCACACTAAAAACTATGAAGCCTCAGAACCGAAAACTTTCACACAAAACATGCAAATAACGTATAACGCTCATGCGGTAGAAATTATTGCTTAGATATAGGTATAACCATATCGTAAGAGACTTATGCGGTAACGTCATCGTGTAAACATGAATTTGTGGATTATTTTCTCGAATTTATTAACGGAAGATTAATTCATGTACTATAATGAACTTGCTAAGATAATTGGGAATAGGAATGTTTTAATCATTATTTAAAATAAAATGGAGTTGATGCAGTTCTCATAAAATCAAAAAAGAAAAAAACATATTTTAGATAATCTCCTTAGATTGTTAGATTTCTATCTAAAAGAAAGACAAAAATGGTTCTTCAAATAATCGTCAATATGAGTGAATTTCTTATGATTTCTTGCTTCTTCAAGCTACATGTTGAAAATTCGGAGATATCTCAGGTCCCAAAGACAAACGCTATTGAAAATGGTTTGGATCGGTGCATTTCTTCGACCAGTCCCCCATTTTGAAAAATCAATTTTCGAAATTGCGCGATAAAATTTGCTCCGGAACAATATTTCGAAATTCTAAATTGAAATGAAAAATGTGGTTCGGTCAGGGCAATTTCTTGAACCCTCTCCCATATAACTGCCCCTACGAAAACTGATTCTTTATATTCTTAATAGGTATAATTTTTAATATTTCATGGTGAAAATTAGTTCATAATAGTAAACTGGCATAGAAATCAACTTTACCGCATTTGCACCACGTGGCTCAATTTATTGGATAGAACCGCTTATAAGGATTCGCCTAATATGTGGGCTTGAAAGAAAAGTTTGCAAATAATGTGTAACTTTTAGTAAATTTTTATCAAAACGAGTGAATAACAGTGTTAGGCGAAGCGGTGTAGGGTATCTAATAATCGTCCTTGCGCGATAATTTTCTTACTGGCTTTTTTCCGCTTAAAAAAAAAGAAATATTCAAACATAAAACAAGTAAGAAACAAGCGGTAAATAGCTACAGTTTGCTTAGGAAAGGCTAAAAAAATAATGAAAAAACGAAGATTGTATATATACTCCCTAATAGTGAACGAGCCTGGCTGATTACTTGCATCTTTATAGAATATACATGGAAATTTTGATTGTGTGTCTATTGTAGTTTATAAGTAATCACTAAAAAGCTCAGGAGGCGGAGGTGTTCTCAGTTTATGTTGTAGTGCGGACATGTTCCATCACCGATCTATCACTAACGCACGTAAAAAAAATCTCTAATGCTTCTGCCAAAATTGATAGGCGGTCAGGAGATGGTTTACAACAGACATTACACAGAAATTACTGTTTTGCATAAGCTTTGTTCAAATGAGCCGGTGAAGATGAGAGTGAAGATGATAACAAAGAAAATAAAAAAGGAAAATTTTTAAGAACACAAGTAAGAAAAATTATATCCCTTCGTGACCGAATTTTTTTTTAATCCGGAAAGTAAAGATGTTTTTGTTATATAGGCGCGTGGGCCTTGCGATCATTTTCGATTTCTTTTGTAAATTTTTAGGCGATATCTTCATTTTGACAAAATGGAGAATGTTTACTACAGATACTGTACAGTTGGGCTGGCGGACAGATGGACAGATTAGCAGACGGACATGCTCAGGTGGCGGACAGACGGATAAATTTAAATCGATTCGAAAGTTGGTGCTGATCAGGAAGGTAAATAATTTGTTTGGTCTCTGTAGCATCCTTCGGGGCGTTGCAAACGGACGTTGACAATATGAATATACCCTTCATCCTTCGATTATGTGTATAATAATAAGTATGTTTAGAAAAAAGAAACTTCAAAAAACCACTTTTCGAGAGGCAAGTGAAAGTGAAATAAATAATTTTTATTTATTATTATCTTAAAAATATATTCGCCAAGTGCTTTATGATACTTTTTTTTGTGCAACCACTTTATGTATTTACAATTTGCAATTGCAGCTTTACTAACAATTCTGACCTTTTCGACCGACATTAAAATTTCACCAACAAGCACCGTTTTAAGTTTACTAGCAAACGCAAACTAAATTGTGCAGCTAATTAAAATAATGCAACACTCTTAACCGAATGAGCCAAATAAATAAAAGCATGTTTACCACCTACTTGCAACCATCTACGAGTTATTGCATTGGCTGAAAACTAATTAACCTAAACGCGCAGCAGATAGCAGCAGTAACAAAAAAGGCTTCATTCATAGTTTGTTGATTTAGCTTTGTTTTCTTTTCGCCTTCCCATCCACGTGCACTGTCCATAGTGTAATGCATATATAAAATTTAATAAAATATGAAATTTTTAGTTTACGAATAAGCGGAGGTTTGAGAAGAGCAGAAGCTCACGTGCAGCTTGCAAGTGTAACAGCAAACGTTTAATTGTTTAAATTGGTTTTACGGGCACAATCATGTTAACATGCCTTAAGTGCGATGTACGCATCTGTGAATGAGTGAAGGTAAGCAAGGTTTTGGGAAAGCATAAAGAGGTAGAACGTGCGTGAATAACTTTGTGTTTATATATATATACAAACGTTTTTTGATGGGGGTTATTTGCGTGCTTGCAAAAGCAACATGTGTTTTAACACTTTATGAAATATATAAAAACTTTGCGTACATACGTGGAATGTGATTACATAAATACTTTATTTTAAGAATGTATGTATATGCTCGAAATATATATATAAAAGATGTACATGCATATCCTTCCAAAGTTAAACATTTTTGTGTACATTAAATCAGGTTATGCGCGTTCCAAACTTTAAATGCATGGAAGATACAGTTTATTGCAGTTATAGAAAAATGAATTTTTGACAAGAGTTTTAATTTAATCCTGGATCGATATCCGCCATTTATAGGTATATGGATGTTATTTTATATCTATCAACGAAGAATTTTGCTCGCAATATCCCGAAAGTAGTTTCAGGGGCTTTGTATGGTATAAAAATATAAGGTATAATATATATAAGGTATAATATATATATTTGTATATATATTTTTGATAAACATCAGATTTTCAATCTATTCAAGCATTTCCTTTTATCCTGCTAATCGGTTGCTTGTCCGTCCATTTGTCTCCCCTTTGTTATCTGTCCATGGAGCTTTGTGTTCAACTTAAACGTCGCAATTTTTGATGCATTTTGTGAGGCGTTTTGAGGCACGGACGAACGCTATTGCAAATGAATTGGATAGGACCCATATAAAGTCAAACAACTAAGTGCAATACACAGAATTTATTTGTGCATCCATTATATAGAGAAATAGCGTAGCGTATTTAATGGTTGCATTTGCTCGACTACGTTCTTTTTGCTTATTTTATTTAAAAATGGCTTTGTATAAATATTTCATATTTACAAGCCATTTATGCATATTGTATGATATTCTTAATTAATTAAAAAACGTTTATGACATGTTCTCCTTCACCCAACGTATTTATAATATTATAATTTATGTTATAATTTACAATGAGTGAAAGAGAAAGCCATGAAAAAAAAAACATGAAAAATTTAAAGAGAAAGCTACCAAAATATTAAAAGAATACTTAAAGCATGTGTAAGTCATTAATAAGGGCATACGGTGTGTTTTGAAATTGCGCATTAAAGTTAACAACATAATCTTAAGCGAAAAATGACAGAATAGTTTATAAATTATTTTTAATAGCATATTTTGAGGAATTTGTAGTCTTTTATTATGTCAGAGGCAGTCGAAGATGTAAACTTCACGACACCTACACGGAAAGTAATAAAATGCGATTTTGATGACAACGTTACCCAAGTGCCAATAGGAAAATTTACAAGCTTGCAAATGGTCTGATACGATAACTTTTGGCTGATCGGTTTCCGCTCATTTGAATTTGTAGTTTTTAAATGATTAACTAAGGCTATGAGGACTCAAAAATGTCTGTCATTTTGACTTCGTATGTCCTTTGGCCCGGAGCGCTACACTAAGCTAAGATAAGATGGAGCAAAAGCAGGCAGTTAAACTAAGGACGTGTTTGGAGCATCCTCGCTGAACACAGACCTTTTCAGTTCAGATCTGACAAGGTTGGATAGCACAGTTTTAATGAAAGTTAAAAGGCGACTTCTGGTCTTTGATGCTATCTTCATTTTGTACAGTTTTTTTGGGTATCCGGCTTCTTGAGCAAAAAGCCGACACGACTTGGTTCGATAGGACCGTTCTTTTCTCCCATGGGCAACTGTCGTGAGTGAACGCGCTAGGAAAAGTTTCATAGTTCAGGTATCATTTCTTTTCTTTGATCTATTATTTCATTTTATACCTAAACCCGCAACTGAGTTAAGTTACTAAAATGAATTCTTAACAACGATCAAGCGATTTTCATGTTATAGCAATTCATAAATAATCTTTATTTTTGTGTTAAGTAAATATATGCTGTAACCTTGATACGCTAATCAGTAAATGTATCATTGATCTTAAGTTCGTTTTCAAATAATAAAGACTTTTGTACTTAAGCTGACTTGTATTTAAGCTGACAAAGAACAAAAGCTTAAAATAGGTCTGACTGTCAATCCTTCGTGCAAGTATAAATAAAAGTGATAATTTTTTTGGTCTTGCTTTTAGCATGTAATCACTACTTTATTGTAGTGCTTTTTATATTGTACATATGGGGAGCTAGAACGTAGAAGTTAATACGTAAGTGGCTAGAAGAAGGCCGTCCAATGTAAATGAGTATTGGCCTGGCAATGGGAAGTTGATGTTGATTGAAAGACAGACTTGAAGTGGGCTGTTATTCGAAATTCGAGCACAAAGGTCAATCCCTTTTGCTGTTAGCCATGTAAGAGAAAGGTAAGTAAAGTAAGTAAAGAACTGCCCTCGAAATTAACAAAAGGTATGAAAGATTACCCGTCGTCATCCATATGGAATTAGATCCTGATATAACGCGATTCCATAAATTAAATCCGCGCTGGAGAGTCTTTACAGATAATATCCGTCTTTTGACCGTGTGAAGGCCCCCCCTTAGCCACCTAGGCAGTAATCAATCTTTCTAGAATGTGGAGTTTTAGTGGATAAGTTGAAAAGGAGTTTCTTATTGGTATTAAAATTTCTTTAACAATTCGAAATCAAGATTTTTTGATCTGTACTAAATCTCCAACGTTTTGAAATTTCATAATGCGCTTTAAAACTCTTGCATTAGAATTTTTTGGATTCGTATCAGAATGTTTTGATATACGCTAACTCCCTTGGTGTCCGAATTTTTTGACCTGTGGCACAATTTCCTGATCTAGGTTTGTTGTTGTTTACTCGAAGTAATGTGCTTGATTGCTACTTTGCGATGTCCTATGCTAAAGCTTGTACGTAAATTAGATCAGCGAACTAACAATATATGAAACATACAACATATAAAAGAGGCTGCACATGTCCTGAGGTATTTGAGGAAAATATGCTTCTTTAAAATACTTTTTAGGGGAATTGGAAAGTCGAAACAAAGTTATTGCTTATGCAGGCTAGGCGTCCGTGATGTTAACTGATAGGTAACTAGTTAATGGTTCTACATTTTTTTGGCAGGACTTGCTTTTTCGTTGACATTCAAGAGCTAGAATGTCGTATCATTACTTAATAAAAAGGCAGAAGATGTTCCTCTTTCCATAGCAGCAAAAGAAGAGCAATTTTAAAGAAAGTCTTCTCATAAACTGGGTTTTATAATGCACGCTTGAGGAAAAGTTTCATTCTGTCAACAAGCATGTATATACAAAATATCATTATATGCTAATAGAGAAAGATATAAAATAAAAGTTTCATTGCAAAATCATTGCAGATACAATCACAAAGAGATTACTTCAATTGAAGCAACTAAAATTCAACTCAAAAAGAGTATTGTTTTGGGGTTTTTTAAAATGTCCTTCGAACATTTGATAAACTGTTCTAACCTTACAAAGGCTTTCAGGTTTTATAGTTATCCAATTTCCGCTCACTTTAAAGTAATATAAAAAAGTTTATTGATGTGAGAAAAGCATTTTCGAGCTTTTCGTATTGCATCGAATTCGGTTTGTAAAGCTTTAGTGCGGAACATCGCATACGATAAAAATTTTAACAGCTTTCCTCAATGAAAAATATTAAGTAATTTATTACTTTTCTTTCCTATAATTGTTCAAGTATAGGAATTTATGATTTTTTTTAGATGTGGAAATATAATTTTTCTCGTTTCTTGCTCTAAATGGTTATGACAACTCATGTCTGATGTAAATAGTTACCAAGAAGCAGTAAGTATTCAAAAAACTATAATTATTAACAGTCTACAGAAGCTTTTACTTTTTCATTGGCTTAAATTTCTCCGCTTTTATGTTATTTTCTCACAAACACTAACCATAACATGCGATAATATAAAGGAGAAATTTAGGAAAAAGCAAGCTTTTGAAATCTGGAGCGTATTGTGTTTAAATTTGAACTAGAAGAGGGGAAAGATTTCTTACGATATTTGTTTATTTAAAATTTCTATGTAAAAAGCTGTTAAATAAAAGAAATTTAGGTATAAATATTTATAAAATGTAAAATACATTTTGCATTTTTTTATTTAATGCGTGAATATAATTTTAAAAAATTTTTAGAGCAAACAACTCATCTAACAAATTGGTATTAGCAACCGCGAGGAACTCCCCATCCTTGGCTATTGCTTCTTCCAAATTTCGGGATTTATTTAAATTCTGCGACTATTCGCGTGCTTTTGCGTCAGTGATCTGTTTAAGATTTTTACTTATTGGTGATAGCTTTGATTAACGTTAGCATTCTTCACGTTGAAAAGATCTCCTTGCACATATTTGTTGTTGTCCGGTTTGTTTTTGGCATTTCGCTTTTGTTATATTGTATCCATATTCAACAGCACTGTTGTGCGAATTTACCAAGAAAAGTAACGCGCATTTGACATTTCTTGGCGTATAGCATGCTCTGAAGAATACTCACCGCTTGCACATTGACATACCATGTGGAAATTTCGTTGGAAGTTGAGCACAGCAGGTTAGCCAATGTGTGAGGCATGGTTGTACACCGTTCAACAATTGTTAAAATAGTACACTTAAGCGAAGTAATTTATGTTGTAGTGTGAAACTTGAATGTAGAATCTTCACGGGGGAAAAGTCCCTACATTGCCCAATACAATATATAATAGTTTTAGTTACAGGTTGTCTAGAAACTTTGCTTTGAATCGTATGTCTTCGGATCATAATAATTGTTGCAAGTGTAGTGACAAAGAAACATATCATTTATTGAAACACAAGCGATGTGTAGTGAAAGATGTGCACCTTTCCAGTATTTTGCTGGTTAATGTGGTTTCTCAATGAATTCCTGCAGGTATTCAAAAAAGAAGTCAGGAAAGGTAGAAGAAGAAGGTAAAGAAAAGGGAAAATAATCGATAGTGCGCAAAATAACAAACGTGGTTAGTTTTTAAGATTCCCTTCGTTTACAGGCATGTTCGGTTCTAGCATTTATAGGCGTCACGTAGACGTTACGAATCGTTTAAATCTTATACATATTTTTGGCAGATGCAAAATATTGATTGATTGTTAATTTTCATAAATATTTTCTGTATTTTTTTTTTTTTTAAGATTCATAGGTAGATTAGACAGTTGTTTCTAAGAAAAGGGGAACTAAATTGTCACAAACCATGTCCTCCAATTTGTAAAGCGAGGAGAGGAATACTTGAGAAGCCTTTAGTCATTAGTGGTAGCATTGAAAAGGTGTATGCTTGGCTTGTAAGGCACTGAGTGTTCACTCAGATGAGAAAACCGAAATAGAAAATATTTTAGTTAAAACTACTATAAGAACATGTATATCTTTTAACAAACCTCAGACTGGGAGCGAAGATCTAAAATGGTAGAACTGATTGCAGGAATGTCAAAAAGTTTATAGAGATTCGATACTAACTCATAATTGTGGCGTATTTCAAGTCAATATTAATCAAAGTTAGGGCTTATCGTTCACTTTCGGGATTTGTTTATTGGCGGGCAAGGGCATCGTATGCAAAACGCATGTTAAGCTTCTACGTTAAAACTTGGAGATTTCTAACGACATGCGAAGAAGAAGACAAGGAACAGTTACAAACAAAATGATCCGATTATAATTCCGTTAAGTTCTAGATGACGAATACATAAGAAAAAGAGAGGATGAGTGCATAATAAAAAGATGGATTCTGCTTTAATCTGCTTGGAATTTAAAACATAACATTACGATGTTCAATGTTTTTTGAAGTAAGTTTTCGACACTTTGAAGTTTTTTGCAAAATATTTAAACTTTCCTTATGAAGATAAAATGATTTTATGCAAAAATATGTTATCTAAACAGTTGTATGTGTTGGTTAAAAGCAAACATTTTTATTCCTTTATATTTTATATAATTTAATCATCACTTTTCATATCAGATACGATATGTCATTCTACTTATTTCAATTATTGTTTCGAAGAATGTCTAACAAGTAAGTCTCAGGCCTTTATTCTGCATATCATTCGTTTTCAATTATCATTTTTGATTTCGGAATATTTAATTCATAATGTCAACAAGCAAGTAAATGGGAAAAATATTGAATTTTTCGTTCCAAGTAAATCTTTATCATTTGACTTCAATGTCAAAGCCTATCTCTAATTCAATTTCTTTCCTATTGATATTATCTTTCACAATGCGTACGCTTAGATGCACAAACTAGTACAAGCATATAAATCAAGTTATTCATACCTATTTTATTTTTATTTTTTTTGCTCAGTTATTGTAAATACATACAAACAATTCCATTGAAAACTTAAAATCTGAAAGGAAAAACAAAGTCAGGAGAAAGAAGAAAACAATAACAACAGAGTGTCTGAAGTGTAAAGAAAAAGTAAGAAAATTCAATTAAAATTCTATACTAAAGTGGGTTAAAAAAAGGCAGCAATAGGCAACAAATACAACGACGATAACGACGTCAACAAACACACCATAACAATATCAGCAGTAAATCAACTTGTAAAAAGGAAAAAAAAAAAGAGAAAAGAAGTAAAAAAAAAAAACAGCAAAATTGCTATTAAGTCAAGTCAGGGCTTGAGTAACTCGAGCATTAAGTGTGCGTGCGTCTGTATATGTGTAACAGTGTCCATTGTATGTCACTTTGTTAGCCACGTGACAAGTTTGTCAGCTACATTTTTGTTGTAAAGCGTTTTTCTTCTGGTCACCTTTTTTCTTTTTTTGTTTTTGTGATTTTGCTATAAACACAAGTACTTCGACTGCAATAAATTCGCTGGGCTTCCATTTTGGCCTTTTCTCTTCGATATAACATTGCATAGTTGTTGCTGTTGCTGTTGTTGTTGTTGTTGTTGTTGTTGTTGTTGTTGTTGTAAGCGTATTTGTTAGAAAATCGTTTTGTTACATTGTTCGGGTTTGAAATCAATCCATTTCATGGTCTCAGTATTTCACAAAATAGTTGAGTAGTTGTTCATTTCCTCTTTTTATATTTATATGCATTTACTTTTTTTTGTTTGCTTGATGTGACTGCTATTGTTATATTGGTCGCTACGGTTTATGCAGTTGAATGAGTAAGTGTTTAACGACGTGTTTTCTGAGCATTACGAAAACGTATCTATCTTTCCTTTTGTTTTTTTTTTTCAAATGTGAATTTCAATAAAAATTCCTTTAAATCAGCGCCACTCTATGTGGCTTGGCGTTCTCTTGCATTTTTAAGACCACATACATACTGATCATCGACTCTCGTCATAAGACTTGCAAAGGAGATCCCATGATCGTTTAAAATTATAATAAAAAAACGCTTCGCGCTTGTGCACAAATGATGTTTAAAAGGGACACTTATTCACTGAAACCCATTTTTTTTATAAACCTATGGCAAGCAAGATATTTAACTATTGCTGTTTATCGTAAATTTTCAAAAACATTTATAAAGGCCTTAAAAAATTCCGGCGTAGAAATACTTTCAGTTGTTAAAAATACCTCTTCTTAAGGCGATATATCGCCGTAAGTCGTAGTTATTGAAAATGTAATTGTTCGCAAAATTTTGATCTGGAAGCTTTGTTCCAAGAGTTAGGTACAGGTTCATAAAAAAGTATAAATCGATTTGAAAAGTCGTAGATTATGATTTTGGGATTATCTCACCTGTAACTTGTTAACCGCAACCGAATCTGGGTGAAAGTCTTAAAGAAACCAATTGAAATTCGAAACCGAAATGTTCGCAATCCTTGAAGAAAAGCTCTAAAATTCCTCTCTTCCTTCCGTTAAATATCCTTCCCTTTCTCTGTGTACCTGCAACACTCCACCGAGCGTTGCCTGCACATATCGCCTATAGGTAGCATCTTTCCTTTCGATCATCCTTAAGATCATAACTTGAAACAATAACTCAAATAAAGAGAATTGTTGTTGCTTTTGTCACCGCGTAGATAAAGCGTAGAAAGTACTTTTAAAATGACGTAAAAAACCTAATCTAAGGACTAAGGATTTGTTTGCTACCGAGGAAAATCTTTCTATACCACCGCGATATAGAAGTTGCGTTATTTTATAGGCTTTTTGGGAATCAAAAAGCGAAGTGCATGTGTTTATTTTTTGTGGTTAAAATTTGTGTGGTTGTGATATTAAGGAGCCTTTGTCGATTAAAGATTTTTCTAAAAAAAAAAAATAAATAGTAGTAAGGTTTGTGATTTTGTTTTTATTATATCGAAATAAGCAGAGATACTTAATTTCATAACGTGCATACATTAGCATTAAGAATTCGGAGTGAGTTTCTTCATGGCTTTAGACACTATTTTGGTAGAAAGTGTTTGGTGAACACCGAAGCAAAGTTTACTCTTTCTTTTATAGTTTCTGCAACATGAGTGACTAACAAACAAGCTGAGAAGATTAATTTACTTCAAGTTCATATGCTGACCAAAAATATACATTTTATGAATTGCCTGATACGTGTTTATAGGCGTTATAAGCGAAAAAATTATTTTTGCTTATTTTAAACCTTTGGTAGTTCACATAAAGCAGCCTCTAATGTATTGCGTTCAACGTTGCAAAGTTGTAAGTTACACAGGAACAAAATTTGTGATGCAAATATATTTATCATGATCATCAAAATTTAGTGTCAAACCGTAAACTGACACGACCACAACTGTTAAGGATTTATCCAATTATTCGAATGATTAGCATTCAACATTCACCGTAAGGAGGCAACAATATTTTTTTAACTTTTGAATCATTTTCTTTTCATTTTACATTTATATTCTAGCTTTTAAGAGAATTAATTACTTATTACCCCATTATTTATCGATTTATTCTCCAACATATGTAAAATACAAATTTCTACAAATATCGAATTAATTTGGAGTAATTCCCCATTTTAGTAGAAACGAATATCTTTAAAAATTGCATTCGCTGAGCGGGTAAACTGGATTTATTTTCCCTTGCGGAGGGCTGCCGCACAGCCTAGTAGTAGATAAGAGTTGCGACTATCAAGTCAGTTAGTGCGGAGGTTCTAATCTTAAAACAGTAGGCTACACTTGGTCATAGTTGTAGTGAGTGCTACGGCTTAACGCTCAGCTCTCTTTGCCTGTTTCTATCTGACAATCGAGAAGACGACCCTTTATTGAACTTACATGTAAATGTAAAAAATACGTCGTACAGCGACACATGCAGCGAAATTTAATTTTTTTTACCGTAACATCTTTTTGCTGAAATAACTTTGTGTCTAAAATAAAACGCGCTCAGCTTATACGCAATAGAATCAACTTTGTTTGTAAAAAGAAATATTTCGCTTGTGTCTATAGAAAGCAATGACAAAGAGCACCCATTTTTCATCGAGGTGACAGAAATGCACCTTATCATGATGATGACAGACGTACATGCTTAAATCGATTTGGAATTTGACGCTGATACCAGAAGCTTCCTTGCGGGCGTTGCAAACGTCTTGATAAAATGAATATACCCCTCCTCCTTCGGTGATGGGTATAATAAATAATAAACAACCTGAAAAAGAAATACACTTTAAATTTTTATAATTCATCGCTGATGCAGTTCACTGACAGTTATTTTCATGTTTATCACTTATTTCTATTTCATTAGTTATTTTCATTCTCGATATTTTAGATTCAATTTCAATTTCAACTGCTTTAGCTTTGCAATTGAGTTTATTGTAGTTTGAATTTCATTGTAATGCTCTTACACAATGGAAAATTCAAACTTTCGTCTTACAATCGTTATTCACGTAATTGTTCCATTTATTGTCTCTTCCTTCATACGCACAGATATATATATATATATATAGTTATATAGATACATATATATACAGAGTCGCCTAACGAAAGTGAAGAGTATGCTATGCTTTATGCATATATATGTAGACGCACACATACACACGTGTGTGTGAATATGTGTTTTTGAAAAGATTAATAAAAGGATTACTAAGTGGAAAATGCCAGATGTGTAAAATTTGCCAGAATACCATCATCATACCACTACCATTACTACAACTGCATTTAACAACAACTGCCATAAAGTATTTTATAGTTTTATTTCAAGTGTTTTGCATACCAAAATTATAATGATGAGTATATACATATACATATATACACATACATACATACATGCTTGCAAAACAGGCAATCAGATGGTCGGAGATTTGCTTTCGCATATGTGTCGCATAATCGCACACGTATATGAACATACACATGCATACACATGCACACATATTAACAGCAAATACACAGCATATATTGCGATCCACTATGTCAGTAAGTAAGCAACTTCTCTCTGCGTTGAGCGGTAAGTGTAGGAGAGTGTACTTCCTTTTATGATAATCTCTCTATCTGTCTGTCTGTCTGTCTGTCTGTCTGTCTTTTGCCTTTGAATATGCCCTTGTTTTTGTGCTTTTTTTCTTTTTATTATGGAATAGCTTATTCTAATTGTATGTACTGGCTTTATTGTTGAAGTACTCGCTTCGCAGTTGATTGCATAACGTTTATACTATCATATGAATGCGCGTTCAGTATCATCTCTTTGTGTCTTTTTTATATTTTCTTTTGATGTTTCTGTTGTTGTTTTATATTTCATGATGCTGAGCTATTTATATATTATGAAGTTTTTGATAACTGTAGCGGGATTTTTGCGTTGCTTGTGTGTGTGTGTGTGCTGTCCCTTCTTTTTCTGGTTCTCATCTTTGTTCTTTACATACGGGGATTTATTGCATATAAATCATATGCGAAAATATAAATGTTTTTGAGTTGATCTATATATCCGTACAAATGTACAAACACACACACACATATATATATATATATATTTATATGTATGTATGTAAGCGTATTACAACGCGTAGTAAACAGAAGTGAGTTAAAATGTCAAGATAAGATTTGCATACCAAGTATTTTTCAATAATGCTAATTTTTTTGTTGAGAGAAATGCAGTCTGCGAAGAGTTGACTTACAAACAGCATTAAATATATTCATTTATTCATACATTTCTTTTACAAAATAAAATGCAAATGGAATTTATACGAAATTTTGTAAAGAAAAAAAAAAAAAAAAAAAAAAGAATAAAATTTATTTAATTTTTTCCTTTCAATGCCTTTACGTTGCAGGTACAGGAACATTTCTTATCAGGACTTTTGCTAAACTCATTAAAATCTCAGGAAGAATTTTTAGATTTATTTAAAATTTTTAAATGCTTTTCTTAAAAAAATATGGAAAAAAAAGAAAACAAAAATCGTTGAGCTCTTAAGGAACTGTTTAAGTTCCCTTACGAATAAAAGAAAAGAATGAAAAGATTTTCTTTTTTTTTTAATAAAATGAAACCAAAACTATGTTATAATTATGGTGAAGGTTTGTTAAGTTGTAGGTTTTCAAATAAGAAAAAAAATCCAGTTAAGCTGCTTAAGTTAATTTGAATTTTTTTTTTTTTTTTATGAAATTATCAACTTGAAGGATGGAAAAGGTATGTGTGCAGATTTTAAGGAAGTCATAAGATACTTAATTATTTCGTAAGTCCAGTTGCTCTTCCTTATTCATTTTCAGCCTGGAAATTATAAAAACATATACATTTTTCTTTACATAGTTGAATATTTTTATTTGATAGGTTTCATTCTCCAAACCATAGCCGTTTCACAGTACTTGCCTAGGCTGGTGGTGTTAGTGCCACAAAATCTCTCGCCAAATCTTAGTGCTGTCAGCAGTTAGTCTCTGTAACATTAGCTTTACAGCCGCCCTTAAATTGACGCGTTTGCCATTTCAAGCTTGAAAATTCTGCATAAGGATCGGACATTTTTAGATGTTATATATTGATTTATAATGATTGGTGCTTGCATGTATTTTGATCATAGACGTCTATTGATGAAAATGAGCAAGTAATGCCAAGTATCAATGTGCACATAACATAACAGTTTTCCATTTAGTATTATTCAGTGTGTGCAAAACGCTAATCATGGAACGTTCAAAATTGCAATTTCGGCATTTAGTACTTTTGTTGCTCGCATCGAGGTTTCAGGCAAAGAAGGCGTATTGTGAATGGCGATGAGTAGTGGCTCTATTACGATAATCCAAAGAGCAAAAAGTTATGCGTTAGTGCAGTAGAGCCATCCCCATAGACACCGACACGCAATGTTCATGACTACAAAGCTTTGCAGTGTATACGGCGGGATCAACGATATACAGTGTGTTACGGGTTGCTAAAGCCGAATGAAAATGTTACTACAGATGTCAATTGAACAAATAGAACGATCTATTTCTGCAAAAAAGATTAACAATAGCGGCAAAGAGACGAAAAGTTATCTTCTTGCATGACAACGTTCGGCGATACATTGCAAGAGTTGTCAGGGATGCATTGTTGCAGCTCGAACGGGATGTTCTGATGCTCCCAACGTAGTTATCAGACATAGCGACTTCTGATTACCGCTTGGCCAGGTCGAGACAGCATGGCCCGCGGTTTCGAAAAGCTGAAGAAGTGCGAAAACAGTAGGCCGATAATTGAATCGGTGCTCAACCAAGTTGTCAGAGAGA
Organism: Glossina morsitans morsitans; assembly: GCA_001077435.1. Lineage (NCBI taxonomy): Eukaryota > Metazoa > Arthropoda > Insecta > Diptera > Glossinidae > Glossina > Glossina morsitans. The sequence continues at coordinate 42,278 of CCAG010008047.1, forward strand.
TGGAAAATCTAGTAGAATATCATGAAAAATATTTGAACTAACATATATTGTACTATTTTTTCTCAATAAAAGCCTCATTCCAAGTAAAAAAATGATCACAATACATGCAAGTACCTACACGTCCATTGTTTTTTTCTGGGACACGGCCGTTTTGCTAGAATAATTAAGATAGAACGACAAAAGAAAAAGAAACGAAACTAAAGTGTCCTGTTGACGATTAAAGATATCGATGTCAAAATCAGTCGTAATGTTGTTTCCTATAAGACTATCACGTAATCGACAACAATGTCATCATCTTTTAGCACATGCTTATTTTTCTGTATTGCTTTTTATCTACCAATTGAATCAAGTAAATTTCTTGGTTTTCTCGCGGATCACGTCGACTTGTATCGTCATAATCACATTTATCTTTTTTGCGCTTTTTCTTGTCCATCTTTTTTGACTTGAATGAAATTTAATAATTGTAGTGTGAATTTATACCGTTCGTTAAAGAAAATACACATTAATTCGAGTGACTTAATTACATGTCCAATAGGTTATTACGTAAAGGAAGATCTATTTCTATGTTGTGTATTTCCACCGCAGAATATATTGATATCGGTTTGTTTGCAATAAGACATTTAAAATTATGCATACATCCTCTTAATGCAGTTTCAATGGAGTTAATTGTTCATATTTATTAAAATTGTCGCAAATGGAATATAGAAAATCCACACACATAAAATTAGCAGTTTGGTGTATTTACAAAGAGGCCATGTAGTTAGTTTCAATGGACAAATCCATACACAATATGGAACGTGATTTTAGAAACTCAGTGTCTACAAGATGATGCAAGGTGGGCTACATATCTTGACATAATTAATTTATTGATCGGTTGCATTATCCCCAAAGAAGATGATAATGTGACCTGGACACATCATTGGTCATGCGTTAAAATCATCTTAGACTGAGTCTAGCTAAATGATTGTTTTTTCTCAACAAACCACAAATATAAACTTAATACATTCTATATGATACGTGGTGTAAGGGATAACAAGAAGAATGAGTTGAGAAAAAAGAAGGAAAGATGAAATCAGAAAAGAATTCAGCTTTTGGCAATCACTACTTCGAACATACGCGTATAAATTTTAAAGCCAGAAATCGCTACTTATGGGAACGGTACAACAACGACAAAGCTACAATGACGGGAAAGCTAAAAAGACGACAAAGCTACAAACACGGAAACATCGACAAAGCTACAATGACGACAACAACGATAAGGCTACAACGACGATATCAACGAAAATGATACAGCAAGAAAAAACTACAGGAACGAAAAGCTATAGAAACGGCATAGTTGCAGCAGCGCAAACAAAAAAGCTACCACAACAACAACAACGGAAACGCTGTAGGAGCGGCAAAGCTACAACGATGACAACAACAAGGAGAACAACACGAAAGCTGCAATGTCGATAACAACGAACAAGCTAGAAACACGGCAAAGCTACAACAATGGACACAATGACGATAACAACGATAAGGCTACAACGACGATATCAACGAAAATGATACAGCAAGAAAAAACTGCAGGAACGAAAAGCTATAGAAACGGCATAGTTGCAGCAGCGCAAACAAAAAACTACCACAAAAACAACAACGGAAAAGCTGCAGGAGCGACAAAACTACAACGATAACAACAACAAGGAGAACAACGCAAAAGCTCCAAGGTCGATAACAACGAACAGGCTACAAGCACGACAAACCTATCACAATGGACACAACGACGACGACAACGAAAAGGTTACAGCCACGACAAAGCTAGAACAACGACGACAATAAAAGTGCTACCGCAACAAGAAAGCTACAACTACGTTAACAATGGAAACTCTACAACAAGAACGGCGAAGCTACAACTGATTTTTATCTATAGCATTTTGGCATTTATTTTGAAACCTTTTCTTTATGACAATATTACCTGCGCTCTCTTCTCGGGAAACGTTGTGCGAAATTTGCTTATATCTCTACCCATATCGTTCACACGGTGGCTAGTTTTGGTTACGCCTTCCATCATATATTCGCGTAAAGGCGTCACGGTACATGAAATTGAGATTACAAGAGAATGTTATTTTAAATTATGCATTTTTCACAGATCAGATTACAAACTTAGATATCTTTTTCCTCTTCTTTTCCCCATTTTGCGTTTAGCTATTTTTTAATTTCAATTTTCTTAATGTGTTTTAGTTCGATTATAAGTTCTCCTTTATTATTTATATTTAACTTTTAGCTCTCAATTATAATCTCATATTTACAGATATTGGAAAAAATATTTGTTGCTCACAAGATATTTTTTAGATAGCACTCGTGCATATGTAATCAATTCGTCTGAGAAAAGTTAAAAGGAAAACTTTTTTTTTCTTTTCATAGCATAGACGCACGTAAACTATTTACTTTTGCACGCAACAAACAAGAATTGAAATTTCTAGAGAACTTCATATTATTAAACCTTAGTCTCAAGTCTTAAGGAAATCGTACATGCAAACATACAAGTATTTATGTAAATAAGTTTTGCAATTTAAATAAATCATAATAGAAAACAGAAAGAACATAAAATTTTTCAACTGACCATGTAATTGTTTTCAGTTTTTAGTTAACATTCATTTTGCCTTTGCCTTTATAAGGATAACAAGGAAATAGAAATGTATGTGAAGAGAAGAGGAAATGCTTCAAATGTTGCAAAACTAACACTTATGTGATTGTTGTTTTTGTTGTTCTTGTTTTTGTTGTTGTTGTTGTTGTGGCTGTGTAGTATATGTGGTCATTGTAGTTTTATGTATTTTTGTTTCTTTTTTTACCATGGAATACTCTAAAGTAAGTTTTGAAAACCGACCAAACATTGCTAACATGCTTATAATGTATTTTATGATTTCCTTTTGTTACAATTGCCGAGAATAATACAGTCATAACAAAACATCCAGATAATAACCTTACGAAATGTTAATTGCAAAGAACTTTCCATTTACTGTACATTCCGTAGACATATGTACGTAGATGTCGGAATATCGTGTTGAGTCTGTTTTAAAAAGAAAATTCCATAATAATTGTTTTATTTAGACTCTCTATCGTATCCGTGATATCTAGCACAATAATGAACAACTCATTAAATAAGAAATAAAAAATAAGAAAAAGGTGTAAATAGCATATTATTGCCAATCCATTCTATTGGGTCGTTAGAAATGTTGTAACACCTTTTAACAACAACCGTAAATTCATTTTGAAGACATTCGACCGGCATATTCCAAAGTAAAGTAAGTTGGAGAAGAAAACAGCTGTTTAATGGTCCAAAATCTTAACTACTATTGCCACTCAGGGTAGAAAATAAAAAAAAAAACTTTTTTGCCAACTTTCGCATTATCCTTTAACAACATTCTTGCAGATATGTCAGTGCCGGCCGTTTCCCCTTCATGTTATAATTGGAAAGATTTAACTACGCCATGCTTCTTTAAGTATAATTTTTTTGTTAAAAGCAAGTAAGAATATTACTGTCGGGCAATGCCAACTGTTAGGTACCCTACACCACATCGCCATATGCAATGATTCACTCGTTTTGATAATAGTACAGCAAAAGTTACACGTGAAAGTCCACATATGGGAACAATTTTGCCCGTAGTATCCAAAAAAAAGGCGTACGTGGGCCAAATTCCGTTAGATTTATTTTGCGGTTATGAACTATTACTATGCAACTTCTTATTATATAAGACACAGGGAGTTTCGTCGAGAAACTTTAAAAATTTCAATTTTTTTCCATGGAACGGCTTTTTAAAACAGGGTTTTATATAGTGAGTAGGCGAAAAAGTGGAACTATTCAAATCATTTTCAACAGCGTTCGTCTTGGGTCAAAGCATGTCAGTGTATCAAATTTCATCAAAATATCTAAAACATACACAGATAGATTGCTAGGTGGATAGGCGGACGGAAAGGTTTATCGATCGGTATAATAAAAGGTGGGTCTGTCTTAAGCCCTTCTGCGTATTAAACATTCGCACAACTTAATATATCCAGTAACACGGGTGGTGTAGGGTATAAAAAGTATTCAAACAAATAAAAAAATGCAATTAGTTAAGTATGTAACGTACATTATTAGACTAACCATTTAATTTTTTTTTTTTCTTTTCTTAAATAGAGCCAATAATCTTGGCAGCTTGTGCTCCTCTTACTTTAGTTAACAATATAACAATAATAATGTTTATAATAATTACATTACATATTACAAATACAACTCGAAAAATGTGAGTTAGAACCATTTTAACTGAAGAATTGATAGTCCATAACAGATCAGGTAGAGTGATGGTCGACAAAAAAGAGAAAAATATGCAACTTATTGATGTATCATTACCAAATGATGGAAATGTAACTGAGAAATTAAAGTAATAATGTCGTCTACGGGCATTGTATCGAAAAGTCCAAGAAAACGAAAATTTACAAAGAAAAAAAAGGCTACACATCTGTGGAATGATAAGACTCTGAATAAACAAATCAGTACCAAAATTTGAGTATTATATGTTTGCTATGAATAATGTAATTCGGTACCGGTTAGGTTTCCGATATGCTTTTCGCCGATTTTCGATCCGTGGAACAAAGCTACTTTATTTTTCTCCGGAATTTTTAAGTGATTTGCTGTATGACACCAAAGCGTTTGGGTTTAATGATCAGTTGTTATTAGAAATACATAAAGAAGTTATCTTCATCTTCTCAAATCTTTCATCTCAATCATCTGCAAGCAATAAATTTAATGTGTTAATACCGATCGACCGATTCGTTATAGTAAATAGTTGTAGTTTTTTTCACTTAAGGCTTACTCGATCCTCGCTAATGCTTGTCCCGAGTCTCACATCACTGTCTATTATAAATAGTAAGTTACCGTTTTTGGGCATAGTTGTAAGCGCTTCATTTTCAAATGCTGTCAGCGGGTATCAATTAAAAATATGTATGTAAATTTCCCTTTTCAATGCTAATTCTGTAGTAGAAAGGGAATGTATTATCAGTTACATTTTTTTAGAAGCCTTACTTGCAGTCATTAGAACACCTGAAGTTCCCAATTTTTTTTTTTTAATATATTGATTTTTAGGCTACAGGGAGAGTGACTTCTTTGCTTCCTTTAGACGAACTTCGATCGATTTCCTTTATTTAAAAAATGTCTGTAAACTCGGATGTTTGAGTTGTGTATGTTCAGTTTGTGTGGATGTATGCAATAATCAGATAGACCCACGTTTTGTAATTCCGGTCAATTCAGACTAAATTGCTAAATAAATTTAAGGTTGTCTATGCTTCTATCCGTTTGTCCGCCTTTTTTTTTGTGTTCAACCTATAGCCCGAAATTTTTGAGTTATTTTGATGAAATTGGGTATACTGATGTGTGTCGGTCCATGCACAAAGTCTTATTTTGAAAAGTCTTTATATAAATAGCCGTAGGTAATCTAGTTTATTTAATGATGGGCCGAGGCCCACTGTAGCTATTTCACTTGTTTATATTAAGAGTAAAAATATTAATTTCGGAAATAGCTTCATTTTTCGGAGAACATCATTTTCCATATGTCTTTGTTTGTATGTTTGTTGTTCTTTCTATAAAAATCCTTCTGCATTGCGTTAAAGTCGTTAACGGCGTATGTATACGATAATGACGTGAAAAACAAGGATACACAATATTACGCACATAAAATAATAATAATATCTCTATATATAGGCTATATGTATACCACACGTTTTTGAAGCAACACGAAGTAACGATAACAATACTTAACGGCCAGCATGTGCTGGAAAAATATTGTTTAACTAACGTTAGCAATTGTCAAAACACCAACTCGCATACGAATGCACTAATAAAACTTCCAATATAAATAGCTTTCATAGGCAAAACCATTTGTTTATCAACTTACATGCATACATTAACGTGCACCACATACTTGTGCATGTGAATACAACGTAACAAAATGTCAACTGTCACTGAAATAAACAAGCGCAGACTGAACAGACTGATAGGCAAACAGTTAGGTTGACAGAACGAGGAGGGGGCTAGGGACACGAGACCGGCTACTAAAAAGGAAGAGAATAGAGAAAATGAGAACTCGTCAATGTCACCTAAGAGTTGTACATAAAACAAATAAACAAATAAAGAATTGTTAGTTTTTTAGAAATCATTCTCAAATATTACATTTAGAACTTCAAGAAATTAGACACGTTTCTTTTTGGTGAAGTTATACCCAGCCATGCCAGCCATCCATCCTACATTCGAATGGCAGCTTTCCACAAAAAACAAACAAAAAAAATAACATAGCTGTTACTATAAACTCATAAAAAACTGAACGCAACGATTTTATTGAAAACTACTTGTTGCTGTACAGGAAATGTTCTTAACATTCCGGTGCTGTACATATCTTAACAGTTTAATGTTAGCTAAAATGGAAATGTAAAATATTATAAGAGAGAAAGAAAGAGAGAGAGACGTACTGAGAGACTGAACAGAACATAAAACGTGTTGTGGTGAAATTTTCAAAAATTTGAATTCTCTATCGAGAGAGCTCGAAAGAGAGGAGAAGCAAGTGAGAGCTAAAGACTATCTACCTTTAACACTCTATATAAAATAAATTATGAGAATTGACTCACTCTGCGCTGGTGATTATGATTATTTTCATATTAAACGACATTAACAAAAAAAAAAAAAAATGTATATATATACATATGTATATATATACATATATAAGCGTACACATATAATGATAAGGAAGGAAATCTTTTACTTCTTTGGATTAAATTTGTGGATAATCCATATCTAGTTTCTTCTATCTATCTATTTAGTTTATTCATATTAAGTCTATGAGATGGCGGGGAAATATATATTATTCTAAAAAAAGGAATTACAAATAAATATTTATACATTGATTTATCAAAATTTATAGAGTTTTGTTGAAAGTTTTGAAATTTTCGGCAAGTTTTAATAAGGCTTAAAAGTATTGAAGGACGTAGTGACTTATAGACAACCCTGCGATTAACATGTGCATACGTGTTTACACATGTCATTACATGCCCACAACCGAAGTGACGAAATTTTTCTTTTTTCAACCACAGCCATAAAAAAATCGAATGAAGTAAAGACTCGCGTAAAAAGAGGGCATGTTAGATATTGCATATAATTACCTGCAGTTAAACCTAGATGTTTGCTGCGCTGCAGAAAATGTAAAGAACCAGCACAAAAGATTTCGTAGTGACCAACCTAGCATGTTTATAGCGCAGAATTTCATAGTTTAAAGTGAAATTTTAAGTTAGTTACAGGTTAGATTGACTCTTAAATACAAATGTAAAGGTCTCCATTTTTTTCCCCCTTTTTCGCTCAAATTTGTTAAAAAGTGTACTCAAAAACTGTACTCAAATTTATCTGTTTATTACATTTTGTGTCAATAAAATAAGTTTGTCAACAGTACACGATTTCTAAAAAGATCAACGGACGACGCTTTGACTTCTATCACAAATAGTCAGTTTTCAGTATACATTTTATGCTATTTATTATATAACGAATTGTAGGCGAAAGATAATTAAATAATTAAGGGGTTAGTACCAAAATGGGGAAGAGGCAGCATAATTTTTTCCCTTACTCTATCGGTACAAGTCACAAATTTTCTGAAAATATGCTGTTTTTATAAAGAATTGATCTTGTAAAGCAAAACTTCGAATAGGAAAAAATTTTGTGTATATTCTTGATTAACATGAAATTCTAAATCGATTTAAGCATTTGCGTCTGTTCAATTGCCCATCTATCTTTCATTAATCCGTCCATCTGTCCGTCTGCGGAATTGTGTAGTATCACATGGTACACATTCTCCCAGTCGTTGTTCATAAGCTCCACAAAATTATTCTACAAGAATATCAAAAATCAATCGCGCCCACCCAATATTATGCAGCATGCAATTTACATTTTTCCTTTTTTTTTCTTTCCTTTGTAGGATAACGATGATGGAAATAAAAGATTCGGTCGCAACCTTACATAATTTTCGTACTTTTTAGTTTTGGTTATAATCCCCTACAACCGCATCATAAAATCATCATCAATGGTCGTCAATATTGTGAAGGGCGAGACAGGAATTATTTTCACCGTCCATTGCTTTTTACACCTTGTAATGTTTTTAAATATTTTTATTACGACTCCACAACTTAATTTTACTCTTCAGGATTTATGAAATCATTTAGAGACGACGTAAAAATCAACTCTACCGTTCATGGTCTAAGGCTACCTTAATGCGAACGAATAAAATTTAGCTCTGTTTGAGGTAATAAGCTGCCTGTAAATGACATACAGAAATGTGTTTTGAAGGCTTGACTTTAAAAGTACCCAATAACTTTTACAAAATAAAACAACTTCAAGTTTGAGTAATCGTTCGTACTTTCCTTATATGCCATCGAAAAAGGGACAAAAATTATGTTATATAAAATAAAAATGTTGGTGTGTACCAAAGCGTGTGCGGGTGTGTAACAACCAGAAAGACTTGGGATAGCCCAATCTTTTATCATGCCGGTCGATTCAAAATAACTTTCTAAACCGATTTAAGCTTGTTTATCCGTCTGTCCCGTTTTTTTTCCGCTTTTCATTGTACAGGTCACAATTTGGACCGTGGTTTGGGTCAAGGACAAAAAATATTGAAAATGGTTCGGATCGGATCACTTTTTCGACGGCTTCCTATACAAAATCTTGTCTTATATAATCGTTATATGAATAACCGTAAGGTGGTCTAGGGACGCAATCCAGCCTTGGTGTTTTCGCTTGTTTATTATTAGAAAGTGTTGCTATGAAACCTCAATCTAATTTTTAAGACAATCACTATGTGTTAAGGGTACGATCAAGGGGCTGTTATAAAACAAAGTATTTTTTATTTATTTATCAAAAAAAGTTTTCTCAGGATGTTGAAAAATGTACAGAGATTGTTTTGCCACACATTGATTAGTCTGTCGTAAGAGTGACCTTCAATTTCGCGCCCGCAGTTAAGCCTTAAATTATCATTAGGCGACGAACTCACTGTACACATAAGACTTGGTTCGCTGGTATAAGGCAAGCATTTGTGCTTGTTTGAGTAAATTTTTAATTATTATTCAATAGGTTTATATACACGAATTTCGTAACAAAGTCATTTAGAGATACAAAAATTTTGAAGTTTATATGTAAATCTACAAAGACTCTATGCTATATGCACTAAGTTATAACTCTTTACTTTAACTGTGAAGACTACGATAATAATGTAAACACACTAATAATTCAAACAAAATACATTTTCCTAATTAAAACTTTCGCTTTGGAAAGAAGAAAAACATCCTAGAGTCTATGCTTTGCATCATTATGATAATTTTAGCTAATAAGTTAATAATAATAAAAAAAGGAAGAACGAAATCATTTTAATCACTTTTAACCGTGCCAAAGGAATTCTAATGATTAAATTAGGAAACGTTTTATTTATTTTCTTATAAAACGTAGCATTTCCTTGAATTTGCCTTTTTAATAATGGTATGAAATAAAACTAAAAAGAAAAAAGCAAAAAAAAAAAAATCATTGCCATCTAATAGAAAGTATCTTTGTGTGTATGCACTTAAACTGGTATTGGCTTTTTGAAAATGAACAATCAATGTCAAAAATCATTCTAAGATAATAGATGACAGATAGTAGCAGGTAGATGTATGTGTATGTGTATTCATATACATAACTTAAAGCTTATATGATAGTGGGATTTCAAGACATACAACGCTCTATCAAGCGTTGTAAATAAAGCCCGAACTAAACTAATACACTTGTACCTTAACTAACTTAGATGCACATATGAATGCGTGTGCACTTGTCAGAATGTTATGTATACAATATGCACACAGAAATGCATAAGTGCACTACAGTTTGAACTTTTGAGCGTATCCAGCTGTCAAAGCTCAAGCAAGTCATCGACACCGAATACCCAAATGACAAAAAGCGAAAATAACAATTTGTATGTGTCGATTTGTTTGGATATATATTTACGATATACACATATATGTGTATGTATGCGTTACATCAAGTATATCAACCTTGGATGAATTTTCTTCTACCCTTGCATGCATTCAAAGCAACATTGATTGTTACTCAACTATTGTTTTTTTTTTTCTATTCTCTTGAATAGGAGAGTTTACTGCGTTGACGTTTAAAATTGTTTGTGTTGTTGTTATTCTTTATTGTTGTATTTAGAAAAGCGAAACTATCCGTATGTGTATATATAGAAAGTATCATATATATATAAGAAAAAACAAGGGTGCTTGCGTATTGTTACACAACGTACCGTTTAAAACAAGTAAACAAACTTAAATAAAATTAGAAAAATAAAATATCAATGAAATAAAAGTGATATAAATTTGTCAAGATTGAAGATAGACAACATCTCAGGAAGAGATGTTGTACGATATTTTTGTTTGAGAAAGTGGTATGATTCCATTATGGAGACCGTTTTGAAATTTCACTTGGTGTTAACCTTACCAAATATAATAATTTATTTATATAAGAAAACTGAAAACGAAGTGAAAAGATTGAGATGTGATTAAGTTCTTAAACATAATGAAAAGCACGTAAAGGATCTTGACTTACATCGAGCAAAGAAAACAACAAATTATATTTTTGTTATACTTCAGGGCTATAATGGGAATTTTCTAGTTTGTAATCTTTGGACTTTTCTGCTTGTGAATTATGTTTTGGAATTGAATTAGGCCAACATCATGTGTCTGTTGCACTTAACTCTTTAATAGAATAAAGCAAAAATCTGAGCTAAATGTTTCTTCGTAAAACAGTTAATATTGGAGATGAATTATTCACGCGCATGATGTCTACCTGATGTAAAATAATTCCGCGGGGACTTCTTACAATTACTATCTGAAACCATTTGATAAAAATTATATTAGTATCTGTTGTGGACGATAAATTACAATTCTTCGTCTATTGAGGGCACAAGGTTATTTTCAAAACTGTGGACCCCGATCTGTCAAGTTTCAGGCTTACATCTCGACCATGGTAATCGTGAGCGTTCTAAAAACAATTATGAGTGTAGGTCGCTTTAACTGTCCGCAGCTATAGCACAAACATACGTAGCTTAGTACGATTGTTGTCCTGCTTCTTTTTACTTCAAAGTTCTAGATCATCCTGTAAAACATTTCTGCCAAGTCTTAAGTAAAAACTTTTCCTAGGGGCATTGTTGGTTGGGTTGTTTATCTACTTATCAAGCTATGATCAAACTCCAGTCAAACTATATACAGTCGCGTAGAAATTTTTTTGTTTCCTTACAATAAATCTTAAGGATTAATAAAATTATAAAAATTAAAACTAAATCTTGAATAGAAAAAATATTATGTATTAAGGAAATAGAGGGCAACATCCATGCACATGAAAATGAAATGAAACTTTTCACATAATTATCAAAACACTTTTGTGTAGGAGTCTTTAGTAAATTTAATTTTAGATATCATTTTTCGAGTTTATTAAAAGACTTCTAAAAACCACAACACTGTTTGACATCCTTGTAAATTTACTGTTAATGTTTGTTGATCTGTAATACCTTTACAAATATATTTTATTTCAAAGGCAAAGAAAATTCAATTATTAAACAATTTAAACGCAGTGAGGAAAGAAATAATAGAAAATTGAAAATTTTATACCATTAATGTGCACACACATACATCTGCACATGCGTGACGAAAAGATGAAAACTAGATAGGAATGGAGTGAGAGAAAAACAATACGTCGAGGAACGGAGTGGGAGAGAGAGCTCCAGGAAAAAGAAGGCAGATAAAATGATTATCCGACATTTACTACTGTTGACAGTTATACTAAGCTGACTAATCGCACATACAACTGTACACTTTTATATGTGCATGAGATTGATATATGAAGAGTATCATGTGGATAAATCAAATTATTTACAAATAAATCAAATAATTTGTAGAAAACAATAGAATACACACACTCCGCCCTGAATGCAGTCATATTTCATATGTGGAAAAATGCTTTAAAAAAAAAAAACTAATAAAAGCAAAGAGAGAAAACAACAGAAAACAAAAAACAAAAAAAAAAAAAAAGGAAAAAAGAAAATTAAATAAAAATAAAAATTGTTTATGTTATTAGAAAGTTTTCATGTTGATATATATTTTTTTCTACCTTATTTTTTTTGTCTCCTTTTACATCTTTATACTACATGTTATGTGAAAGTATGTAAATTTTATTTACATGTTTCCTCTTTGATACATGCAAAGTAAGAAAAATAGAAATTTGTAGGAAAACAAAATCATCATCATTAGGAAAAAAACTGAGCTCTTGAATAATACAAATATTTAAAAGAGCGAAAAATAAAAAGACAGATATTTATGTCGGATATATCGGCAAATCGTGGCTGTCTCATATTTAAAATTTCAATGACTTGAATTAGTTTAGTCCAACCGTACCTCTATAAAGACCTGTATCAGATTTACTATTCTATTTATATCTAAAAAATATGTGGATTCTTGCTAGGTGGGAAATTTTAAGCCGACTTAATTCCGCTTGTCCCACGTGTTTTTTTTATGACGAATCATACCACGATGAGCCCTATAAGCGCACAGACAGAATGGAGTATTATATCTTGGACAGGAAGTTCTGTTCATTTATTTATTTATTTAAACAAGTTTTGTGTAAACATGGACCACCATACACAAGATATATATTTTTTGATTTCGAAATTTTAATAGAAAAAAAAAAGAAGCTTTCAAAATAAAAACAAGTAAGAAACTTATATTCGGCCGTGATCTTTATGTTAAATACTATTCTGGTTTCCAATTTTCAGAAATATTCTAAGTTTATGTTGCACTGTGGGTTTGGAGGTTTTCAAACAATGTAACATCTCATCACTTAATCTTTAAGTAAAATATACCTTCACATGCTTCGGCAATTGGTTATAGATTTAAGTAATAGCATGTGCTATAGAGTGAGGTGGCGAATGAACTATTTTTCAAAAATTGAACGTCTTCTGAAAAATTTGGGCTGGCATATTGACTTCACAGTAAGCTCCGCCTAGTAAAATCGAGAGGCTTATGACTTATTCCAGTTAATTGCTCACTTGATAACTGACTTGAGGTGCAAAAAGTAAAGAAAAAAGCAATGCGATGGCATGGACAAGGTAATTGTTGAAGACTTGAGAATTACTCGCAACCCTTCATGGCGATAGCTATTTTGAGATTCGTTGGTCAGCTTAAGTAATAAACAATTCGAAGAATTCAATGTCTTCGATAAAATCGATGCACCAAGTTTCGTACAGTTTTTAAAGGAAACGCCTATGATCTACCTATTTTAGATCTATTTTAGGATAAGACGCAGCAGTCTGTCTACATGTGATTTTTAACAAAAAAAGAAGATCAACTGTGTCGCTGCTTGAAAAATTTATTATAAGTTTGTTATTCGGTTTTTTCTTTTTCGTTTTTCAAGCTTTATCCTTCTTCCCTTAATAGAAGGCATCACGTGATACTGCAAAAAGTATAACTAAATAAATTTATTTCGTCATATTTTTCGGGTACTGCGGCGGAAATGGCAAGTATCATAACAATACAGATTTAAGCTTAAGCTGAATATCAACCTTTGCATGCTTTATACGATAACTTTACAACTCTATATAAAAATCCATTATAATGACAATAATTACAATTTTGTGTACACATATAAAAACCATTTTAAATATCCTTATAATTAATTCTGAGTCTTTACAAGTACAGAGACAAAAATGAGTATTTAACCTTTTAAATGGTTTTACATGGACACGGATAACACGTAAAACGTTGTTAATTGTTATCGTTGCTTGAGCAAACAATACTTTTTTTTTTTTTAATGTTTACTTTAATGTTCGTTAAATATGTGTATCGGATTAAACATGCATATGTGGGTGAGTATATTAGTTTGGTTGCACCATTCGTAGAGGTAGAAAATAATTATTGAAAAGAACGCACAATTCGCTTTGAGAAACTCTGAAATTACGAACTACCATTTTTATAACCTTGATTACTAGAATACGAATCGCGTCAGAAGACAAATGTCCTGTAGGAAACCTTGACCTCATGTTGGCCGTTGACAAAAAGATGATTTAATCTAGTGGCGCCATTGCATTTGGAACTTGCTCTGGGGAATGTTGGGGCCTATCCTCATCTCTAATTATTCACTTTAGGAAAGATAAACAACTAGAGCAACACCCAGCAGTCAGGGCTCATTACCGCTATTAAAAGATTCCCTAAGGACTTCCTCCACACAGAAACAGATAGTAAGTGGGCCCCTGAAGTTAGGTTAGTCAAATCTAAACTATCCTTTCTCAAGATATATATGCATCAAAGGATACAAAGGCTTGTTTGTGTTTCTACCATAGCAATAGTCTATGAGAGAAGAAAGAAAATTTCTTCCAGTGCATACTTAAACAATGCATACTTAAACCTGTTGCCAAGTATATAGATAGTGAAGCCTTAAACTCTTCTTAGCCCGTCAGTGACCGTTGCCCAGCATCATCACCTCAAGGTGAGAGTTTCGGCATGTCTATGTATCCATTAAACTTAGTTTATCATCCCGGATGGAGTAGCGGTTAGAATAACGGGAATATTAAATTAAAGTCCAGAGCTCGATCCTTGGTGCAGTGATTCGTTCTATCAAAAATAATAACAAAAAGTTGCAGGACTGCAGTTGTCTCGCTTCTTTAGTTTCAAAGATCGTCGACAAGCAGTGTTGCCGATGTAAATTTGGATTAAAAAGAAACAAAAAACGAAAACACTTTCCACCTTCATACCTATATCTAATGAAGTATCGAGGGATGCTGAAAATATTTAGTTTTGTATGATTGGCGGGCATTTGGGATAGAGTTTAAGTTCACTCACGCTTTCCTGTTATTAGTCTACAATCTCAACATAAAATTGCTTTTTCATGTCCAAATACTTTGCTCTTTCATTCTCTTTGCTTGAAAATTTTGTACTTTTGGCACATCTGTCGAAGATACAATCGTATGTTTTATACTTTACGCGTTGCGAAATGACAGAGAAAATGATTAAAAATTTATAAATCTATAACTGAATTCGTAAGGAACTTCAAGAGTTCAGTCTAAAACTTTCCAATTTCTGACCGAAGTATTGGAAACTTTCATATCGGCCCTTGCCTCTTATCTATGCAACGGCCCTATCAATGAACATACTTGAACGTGTTTTTGTTTGGAAAGGCTGTGAATAAAGAGAAATACGTGCATTTAAAGTAGCAGAAGTGTAGGAATGCTTGGGAAGGATCCCAAAACTTCAAGCAAAAAAATCTCTTAGAGGCATTACATTTTTTTCCAGATATTCTCGAAAAAATAGTATTATTTTTGGAAGAAACTTACCGACATGTTATGTCAAATTGTTCATATGTGATTACCTCCCTGGATATCTGCGCAATACAGACAAAAAGGTGAGTAACTAAAATTCGTTCTAAGGTGACTGTAGGATTCTTGCTTAAGCATGGATTATTACGTTTAATCCTCTTAGCTATTTAAGAGATATATAAAAATTTCTGAAATGTTTTTATAAAATTGATTATTGAGGTGATAACAATTGATTGGATGTTAATGAAAATGAAATACAAAATATCAAATGACAGTCGTTTGTGTGGTGTAAGTGTGTTTAAGCTTTTCTTCAAATATATGAATAATTTTTAAATTGTGGGGATTATTGCTCCTTTATATATGTTGTAACGTAAACTGCCTTTCGAGCCTTTTACGTTTTTTATTCAATCACTTTGGAAATTAAGTTCGTACCACTGAATAGTGACTTCTAGGCTAATATATGGTTTTATTTACAAGATTACGAGATCCATTTACAAATTATTTACCGGAATTTATATCTACAACACTTTAGTTCTCATCCTGATCTGGTCCGTACGAATATTGAAATTCAACTCCCTTGACTCGATTCTCGCGACTCACTTTCAACTAAATCGTTACGACCGACTTTGTTTCCGAAAATATTCTGCTTATATACCCTTTTGCAAGCAAGTTACCATTACCTAAATTCATCGCGAAATCCTTAATCTGTTTCCCGCTAAATTGTCTGCCAATTGTTGTGAATCTTTTCGCCAGTCGCCAGCTGCATAACAGCGTGACACGTCACGGATGTGTGCTCGGTTTTCCTTTTTTTACGATTTAGTTTCTTAGAAAAACGACTAATTTCCATGAAAACTCATATCATCAAATGTGGGATTCTCGTAACAACCCTTTTTATAATTTCAAGATGTGAATAAAAGTTTTCCAAAGGAGAAAACTTCACAATCGTAGCCGAGTTAGTGGAATCCCGACTACCAAATCTCAGCATTCGCGGGCTCAAATCTCACGTGCGATAAACTTTCACTGTTTATTCACTGCTCAGTTGGTAAAGGCTTAACTGATTGGGTAGATAACCACTAGGTTTCACTTTCCCCAACTCCTTCCTGACCGCAACCGTACTACGCATGTAGGGAGTGTGTGGTCGTATTCAAAAAACAAAGGAATACTTTTTTCTTTCAATTCATCCCCTAATTACCATCAGAGTCAATCTTCTCTTCATTCATCTGAACATTTTTTGACTATTAATTATGTAGATTTTAGAATTATTTTGCCGATTTTCTTAATTAAACGTGAATTGTAGTCTAGCAAAAATACAAAGTGACTTCAAAGAAATGTCCGCTATTTTAGTAGGCTGTCTTTATCTATGTGATGCAGCAAAGTAGCTCAAGCTTGACTGAGCACTAAGGCACTTTTTAAAAGGGAAAGTAAAATGAAGGGACAACAAGAAACCATATTTATTTCGCAAATTATTTGCCCCTTATACATAAGCTGATCAAATGTGAACAGAAATGGTGCAAATTGTCTTTTCGTAAGTTGCTCTTGTCATTGTACTGCTTTGCAGTCATTTAAGTTAAACATTCGTTAATGGTTTACATTTCTAAAAAATTTTTAGATTAATATTATTTCGAAGTTTTGTACACTATTAAGCAGTGGAGTAAAATTGTTTTTTTCGAAACTTCACTTTCAAAAATCAATTTTCCGTGAAAGTAAAAGTTTTTGATGTATTTGAATTTCTTCATTCGATCTAAGCTCAAGTCAAAATTTAAAAAACAAAAAAAAAAAATAAAAAAAAAATTAATTAAAAGAATAAAAAATTACAACATTTTTCAATTCCGAAAATTATAGCAATGAATAAAAAGAAAACACCAACAGTGCATGACATTCAGTTGAGATTGCTAAAAATGTCTTTAGTGCCTTTACCATGCCAAGAATGCCAATTGGAGTCTAGTGGTTCTGTGAACTCTGAGTCGGTAGATTGGATATTTGATTTGAAGGATGGGATTCCTATTTGGAGTCGCTTGCTTACTATAAATACATCAGGTTACACTCGGAACATAGTCATGTCAATGGCGAAGAAATATCATGTGGAAATCGAAGGGCGCTTGTGGTCGCTATGGAGTCATATACGTTCAGAAAAACCGCCAATTTGTAATAAATGCTATAAACCATTTTTGGCAGTAACTGTCATGGGTTTATGTGCTGCTCGTATCTTCCGCCTAAATCTTTGGCGGCCAAGTTTGTTGGATAATATTAGAAAAAATGGTGAAAAATACTTTGAAGAGAGTCTAAAAGATTGCTTCTGCCCGAACGGTTTCGATTTGTGCAATTTATCGCCAAATTGTTCATTGGAAGGCGTGCCTTTTAATGTCTACTTTAAAACGGCACTCTTGGGTAATTTGTACAGCCCTCCAACCGAAAATGGAACCAATTTGGCTTTTGGTTTAATGAAGTTCTTTCGATGCCATCAATTTGGAATTTTGGAATGTTTTAATCGTTACTTAGCTTTTGGTTACATTTCCGGGACTCCCGCTGGATATTTTATGTATGATGCTCAAAGCATGAATTATCCACTTTTTCTTCCTAACAAAACCGCAACCTATATACTGCGTACTAATCATTTGCAAATCTTACTTTATTGCCTAATAATTGCTTTGAACGTAAAGTATCCAAACGCGCCGTTCGCTCTGCACAGTGTGAACATTAAAATTGCTTGCGATAATAGTCCCTCGCCTATTAATAGAAAGATTTGTATATGCTGTCAGAAGAAAAAACGTATATTACCCGAAAAATATTGGAATCTTTCACCGAATAGTTCCGAATGTGATATTATTGATGATATAATTGCAAGGAAAGAAGTCGTATTCATTAAACCTCCCAAGAAGGTCAAAACAAAGTACGAACACGTTAAACGGCCAAGTATGATTGATAAATGTTTACATCAATTCGAAGTCTTCCCATTAGTGGAGACCAAAAAATCGAAAGAGGATTGCAAAGAGGACGAACCGAAAGAGGAATTTTTACGTTATATTTGTTCCCAAACTGACGTGCCTTTAACAACCGAAGAAAAAGCAGCAAAGATTTCACAGTCATTCTGTACGGATTTAAATACGGTTTTGGCTACTGGTTTGTTTCATTAACGAAATTGTTATAATAAATAGTAACGTTTTGTGACTCGCGACTACGAAATGAAAGTAGGTTATGAATTACGATGAAGTAGCCATGTATCAATAGTATTGAAACCTAACCTACCTAACCAACCTAAGATGGACTTCACTTAAAGTATGGAAAAATAACACGAACTAATAAAGTGAAATCTTACGCGGAATGAGTTCACCGAGAGTGAGAAAGAACTCTTTTTTTTGTTTCTTTTACTTAGTTTACAGTCACTCCGATCGTTACATACGGCAAGTGGTGTTATATATTAACGTTTGGCTCGGTTAACAAATAAAAAGCAGAGTTCTGAAGAGAGCAGGGGATATCGAGTTTGGAGCGACGTTGAATAAATGGAATTATTTACTTTTTTGCCCTTTAGAAATCAAAAGTTTCTTTATTAAAGAACATTTTTGATTTTTAAAGGTATGATGTATTTATTTTCCCCTTTTTTTCTCCAAAAATTTCTCTACATTTTTCGTCCAATTATAACTTTTTTTGATTTATTACCTGCTATTAAATCGCTTAACTGATTCACCACAATTACTTTTGGATTTGATGTTTTGTATTTTAAAAGATTTGCTTTTTCCTCATTCTTCACGAGATATATTTTGGGTTCACTATTATTATTTGAATCTGCATATTGTGTGCTTAATACTATATTTGCTGGATTAAATGATTTTTTCTTATCTGGTGATTTCGATTTCGATCTCTTCTCTGTTGCTTTTATTTGGCTCGTATAATTTGAACGCTTTGTTTGGCCCTTTGAAGTTGATGATGATGGAGCTGTTTTCAATGCTTTCACATTTGAGTTAATCGCGAATGCGGTATGAACGGAGATTCTTTGATTGTTAGACGCCAATGAAGGTGTTGGTTTCGGCATAGGTGTTGAAGTGGGTGCCGATGATATTGTTTTTCTCAGTCCAGTCGCCTTTGCTTTCATTTTGTTTTCCGTTTTCCCTGATGTTCGCTTATTGGTGAAGTGGACTGTTGGTTTGTTAATTGACGAGTGCTTCAATGCCGAAGCCAATGACACCGTCTTCGTCGGTGCAGTGGTCCCGTGCCAAACTTTTAGGTTGCTCTTGTTTTCGATTAAAGATTGTTTCATTGGTATTCGTATGGGTATCGAGTTCACGACTGTGGCGGCTAATGTTGGATTGTAGATTATTTTAATTGTTGATGCTGAGGCCAATGGTGCGGGCTTAATTTTTACAAGCTGAACTTTTAGTTTCCTCCCTTGTTCGGTCGTTTCAATATTACTAAATGTTGCATTCTGTGTTGCTCCATTGTTAACTGGGATATTCGACGCCGATGTCCTTGACAGTGTATACTTCTGTAGCTCATTTTTTTCAAGTTTAGCCTTTTCATTAGGTGCTCCTTTAGACCTAACGATAGCAAATTCATCTCGGACTTTCTTTTGAACTTCTTGTTTTGCTATTTCACCATTTTGTCCTTCGGTTTGCCTTGCCAAGTTCTGCGATATTCCTCTTGTTATTGGTAACGATGCATCACGGAATTTATTCTCTTTGTCCGCATCTACTTTTACATATTGCGCCTCGTAGTTTAATATCGCCCCGTATTTTTCTAAGGCCTGAGCTCGTTTTCGCTTGGGAATGAAAACTTTTTTTTCTTTTCTCCCAGGATATTTTGATGTAGACTTTAGATCATGTTTAATAGATCTCGTCAATTTTGCTATCAATTTCTCATCCGTTTCTATATCTACCGTGTATATATCAAATTTGACATTATCTTGGATCACGTTTAACGCGACAATTATGCAGTAGAGCAGTATTTGTAAGTGACCCGTTCTCAGTATGTAAGAATTATATTCACCCTCTGCCATTAAGGGCGGTCCTTTAGATTGACAATCATACATGAAAAAGCCGTTATTTATGTCCACTGCATAACCGATTGCCAATATTCGAAAATTACAATGAACTAAACCAAATTGATAGTTTTTAAAAAACCACACTAAAGCACGGGACATATTGTATTCACCGCGTCCAAATGGTACGTATACATAACCGAAGGCTGCATGTTGCACTTTAACATTAAAAATCGTATCATCGAAAAGGTAGGAAGCTGTTAGAAACTTTTCATTGAACGTTACATCAGTCATATTGTGTTTTTGAATCATTTCGAAGAATATTTCTGAACCTTTTGCAACAATATTGTCCAATAGTCGCGGTGTCCATGAGTTAAGATTGTGTTTAAGGGAAGCACATAAAGCTAGAATAGAACTAACTAGGTCGTGACCTTCGACTGTACACATATCTCTGCCTATGACCGTTTGTATATCGCTATTGCCCCATAATGACCATAAACGATCCGGTATTTCAATCATGTAATTACGTTCATATACCAACTCCCGCAAATTGCCGACACAATTAACGACTTTCAAACGGCTCCAGATCGGTAACTTTTCATCCAGTTTTAACCAATCCATTTGTTCATTGCAAACAACTTTATCATCATCCATACACAAAGATGATTGCTGACATGGTCGCGGTATATCTGACATGCCGTCTGTCTTAAAAATCAGTTCCCAACACGCTTTATTATAAATATTGTTTTCCATCTGTGTTTTATCAGGCACTCGCGAAAGTTTTGTGTGCACGTAAAGTTTGTCTGGCCAACTCGAGCGGGAAGAAAACTAGCCAAAATGGAGAATTTTGTATAATTTTTTTTTTATTTAAATCTAAAGATTGAAAAAAATCTTTTTAATATACTTTAAGACATCTAAGGTTTTATGCTTTCCAACTAAAATTCCCTTAAAGCGTATTAAAAATATTTTAAATGTAAAATTTAAAATGTACACAAAGGCATATATATTTAAGTTTAAGTCTAATTTAAGGGATTTTTCTTACAGAAGGGATTAAATGATATCCCATATTTTTTTTTAGTTATTTTAATTAATTTTTTGTGCTGTCATACCAATGGAAACATCGTAAGTTAAAGTTAAAGCTTATAATAATTGTTAATTAATTAATACAGATCAGTCGATTATTAATCAAGATCAATTAAGATCAGTGGAGTGTTTTTCTATTAATGAGCCTACGAACTGTCGTCCAATTGCACAATGATAAAACCCTGATAGCACATCTAACCCTACTTATATGAACAGTATCTTTGATATTAAAAGGTGGCGAGTTTCATAACTTTACAGCGGTGAGAAAATATATAGCCTTGATGATCTTAAATGATCTTTATGGTTGGGAAAATTTAAATTCATTGTACGTGTGTCTTCGACAAACTGGATTTTTTCATATAGGTAGGCTAGTGAATATATATAAATAAGCTTAAGAATAATGATCGTATATCTGATGTTAAGTAACAATGGTAGATCAAACTCTCAAATCTTTAACGTTCACGTCTAGCACATTTATTGACAGGCAACTGCCGATTGCTTTTTGAGACATAGGCAAACGTTGGCGTCATACTATATAAATGGCGCATGGTTTCTTTCTTATTTTATATTCGCATTTCCTACATTGGGGCTTAGGTTTTATAATCATTTCATCATTTTTTCAATAACAATTATCAATTGCTTTAGCAAAGGCCCTAAGGAAGAAAGTCCATCGTTTAGCAAATACAAAAATGCGGTCTACACACGGTAGGTTAACTTCACTTCAGTTATACTAGAGTAAATTAGTCCACCATACGCAGGCAATATTTTTCTCCTCCCCAAGAACTGGGTTATCTTCATATATTGCAAAATATATAAAAAATTTTAGCTGGAAAGCATTTGATTCTTAGGATAGTAAACCAAATCTAAAAAATATATATTATCTCAGTATGGGCACGAGTACGAACGAAAATCCGGAAAACGGTTAGTCGGTGGGATGGTAACTAAAATTTAAGAAAAAGTTACTGTTTCAGTTCGGTTACAAGTCACCAAAATCCTATGTCTGTCTATATCCAAAAAATGTTTATTACGTCGCTTTAACTGCAAATAACTAAAAATCGATAAAAATCGATAAAAATCGATGACTGTTGAATTTTTAAATTTTTTTTAATTTTTTATAAGCATTTCATTTATATTCAAAGGCCGCCTAATTATAAAACGTATCCGCCTGCGTGGGCGGGTCGGCAAGAAATCTCGTCTAACAACTCATTGGTCGTGGGTTCAAATCTCAAATGCGGCCGAGTTTTCAATAAAGTCGATAACATTAGAAGCTAGCGCTTTCGAATTTATTATGTGAAAAGTATGTTAGCAAAGCCATGAATCGGAAAGTATTCATGTAAAGACAAAAATATGGTTTACAAACGATGGACTCAAAATATATATATATATATATATACGGATTTTATTACAGAAAATGTGTTCAACAGACTTTATTAAAATTGTTTTTTCGCACTGCACTTTATTAAGAGTACTATGAGTAGGTAAATAAATCAAAAGAAAAAACTTATTAACTTAGTACAGGCAAAATAAATCGCTGAACATTTATTATACTCAAGTAGCCAGTAAATAAAAGTTTGCAATAGTCGAACGTTGATCAACATATATATGTACGCTTAAAAGAGATAATAAAATAGACTAAAATTAAACTAGGAATACGTGTAAAAGTGAAAAGTACGGAGAAAGGAAACGTATACTTTAAAAAATTTATCTCTATATCTGATTATATAAGCAATCTGTGCGCGTACCTACCCCATTACTGCCTGACACTTTTCAAAATCCTCTTACCATTTCTCGTGCTTTTTTATGTTGCTTCGTAAGAGTAACCAACTACCATGTAATTAATGTAAGTAACACGATTAAAAAATTTTATTCTGAAATAGAGACAAAGGAAAGATTTTTATTAATTTCAAGCGGATAGATTTAAAAACAGTATTTTTCTCTTCTCTCCAGAGCTCTTCGCACTATGTCTACTGCTAGTTTCATTACAGTTTAGATGTTATTTGCATACACATTTTTTTATGCATTTATTATGCGATGAAAGATTTTTATGAGTGCAGTTAAGCTACAAAAAAAAGTAGAAAGCAAAAAAAAAAAAAACAAAAAAAAATGCAAACTTGAGTAAAAATAGATTTAAAAAACCGATTTCAGCTTTAGTATTAATAAGTATATAAAAAACCTACTTTAAAAAATCATAGTCATTTTTAAAATTCCATTTTAAGGATCTACGTATTACCTTCACAAGCATATTAAACAGCTTTTAAATTAATGCAACCAGACCGGATATTCCAAATGGTTAGCAAATATCCTGACAATACGGAAGCAAGTGTTAAATGCAGCAACCAGCCAACCAGTGAAGCGGTTTGGTTAGCTAAAGATACTATGATTTAAAAGCATTTCAAAGCAAAAAAAAAAAAAAAGAAAACGAAAGAAAAATGAAAGTAAAACATTATCTTGGAACTCTAATAATAAAACTCTCAAATACGGGAAAAAGGAAGGAAGATGTTTTCTAGCCATTTTATAAAAAACGATCACAAAAAAGTATATTATTTTATATAAAATTTAATGCAAAATTTAATGCTTAAGTAAGTAATACTTTTAAGTCACGAGTTCTTGCCGATTTTTACTAAAAGTACGAGAATTAAGGAGCAGTTTAATGCAAATTATTCTTCTCTTGTTGATTACCATCAACCATAAGCAATTAAGAGAAGAGAAGCACGTTTTTCTGTAGGAAATATTTTGTTACAAATTTGTCATTAAATTGCAAAATTTAGCGGTTAGGGGAAGCCGTCAATTTCCCAATAAGAGTTTCAGCGAATGCCACTACATTAAACAACATTAGCTGATGGCTCAAGCACGCCAATGTAGCGACATTTTGGGACATCCTTTTGCCACATTTTTGGAGACATACGCAACAATTTTATGATTAATCTCTTAAATAAATGAAGGACCAGCCTTAACTGTTTCAAGTTTAGAATATTCCTTTCCTTCATTTGCTTTTATAATAATAATAATAGTAAGTGTTTGTAATAGAACCCATAGGGAGTCGTTCAAAGTACCTATTTTCTGGGAGAGCCGAGTTCACTCGGAGCTATAACGGAAAGTCCTTTTATGTAACGATTATGTCTGTAAATCCTCTCTGTCCGTCTGAATCTGGAGCTACTGACTTTATTATTTTTAGGGCCACTTCAAGATAATGGGGGTTTTTGAAGAGACGGACACACTTATCATTGCTCTGCTAGTTAGTTCGGGAGATATTGGGGGTTTTAAATTATTGTTCCACGGACACTCCACAGACCATTACACCTAAAAGAAATACATGTGCTTTACCCTCATAGAATTAAAATGAATTTTATATTTATTTATATTTTATATTTAAAATATCTAATAAAAACGTACCTCATGCCAACTCTTCTATACGGCTGTGAATTATTTGCCGATAGTGATCGACAGTCCAAAGTTAGGCTAAACAAAATCTTCAACACCATCATTAGATATGTTTATTGTCTCAAGAGGTATGACCGATTATCAGCCTTTAAAAATAGGTTGTATGGCATGTCTCTTGATGATCTTCTAAAGTGTCGTACTTTGTGCCTACTACACAAAATTATCACGTACAAAGAGCCAGACTACTTATATAAAAAAATCAAATTCATCCAATCGCGCAGACGAAAGCATATCATACAATTGCAGCATAAATTGTCCATGTCTGAACATTACTTTTTTATATACGTCATCCGACTCTATAACTCACTACCACGCTGCATCCATAATATCGCCGACACTATGAGATTTCGTAAACAAATCTACTTGCATTTTGCAGTGGATTGAAATTTCAGTTACTAAATCTCCGAACAGGGATGGGTATGACTGTACAGTGCTCGTTACTACTACTATGTATATCATACTTGTACTACTACTGTTACTACTACTACTACTGCTACTATTCATATATATGCTACTATGTATATCATAATTTATTTAA
>CCAG010008048.1:0-15962 GCA_001077435.1 Glossina morsitans morsitans
CGCACATACGAGAGGACTACATGTTAACTTAGCTATGAGCTGTACTTATTTACAGAATCAGCTTCTTCTTTTTGCGCTAAAAAGTTTATGTTGGGATCCAAATGTCCCTTTCCGTACGAAAATAGGTGACCATTTATATTTTTGCCGTCACTCAAGAAGTGTAGAATGACTTTAGGTGTTACCTTTATGGTAAAGTTAATAAATCGTGTCATCATCTCGCTTGTTTCCTAAGTGAGATTAACTTTAATGTTCCTATCCTATAATACTTAAACTAAAATTTAATATTTTTTGTTGAGCTGAACTCCGTCAACATCTGCAACTGATGCATTTCAGTTATTAAGTGTGCGAATTTCTCTTGGCTTGTTGCTATACGTACATATAAATTTTCCAGTTTTAAGATCTCGTTTGCTTCGTCACTATGTTAAGTTTTTATGCGTAAACGCTGTGTTAGTTAGATGAATCTACACTGAAGCTGGGTTCAGTTTATATAAATAATTAAATAAATGACATTTAATTATATTTGGGGAAATTTTCTGACCGTCCGCTTTGCTTGTTCACTTTTCAAAACACAAAAAGCTTCGTGTGCATCAAATGTGTCAGTTGGTCGTCACTGTCGACTAAACTCAACGTTTACCTAAAAGAACTTCAAGCGAACTGTGGAGACTAACGCACCGGGAACCACTACAAACTTTACCAATTTGCTGCGAAATTGTGCACAGGTACCATAAAATCTGTCCGCAAACTTTTGCGTTAGACTTTAACTGGTTATCTAGCCGTACCATAAGCTGGTTATATCAAAGTATAGAAATGTAGCCTTTTTCCTTTTTTTTAGGATGACGGTGGTAAAAAGAAATATTAGGAAAATTTTTTGCCATAATTAAAATGAATTTTATATTTATTTATATTTTATATTTAAAATATCTAATAAAAACGTACCTCATGCCAACTCTTCTATACGGCTGTGAATTATTTGCCGATAGTGATCGACAGTCCAAAGTTAGGCTAAACAAAATCTTCAACACCATCATTAGATATGTTTATTGTCTCAAGAGGTATGACCGATTATCAGCCTTTAAAAACAGGTTGTATGGCATGTCTCTTGATGATCTTCTAAAGTGTCGTACTTTGTGCCTACTACACAAAATTATCACGTACGAAGGGCCAGACTACTTATATAAAAAAATCAAATTCATCCAATCGCGCAGACGAAAGCATATCATACAATTGCAGCATAAATTGTCCATGTCTGAACATTACTTTTTATATACGCCATCCGACTCTGTAAGTCACTACCAAGTTGCATCCATAATATCGCCGACACTATGAGATTTCGTAAACAAATCTACTTGCATTTTGCAATGGATTGAAATTTCAGTCACTAAATCTCCGAACAGGAATGGGTATGACTGTTCAGTGCTCGTTACTACTACTATGTATATCATACTTGTACTACTACTACTACTACTACTACTAGTACTGCTACTATTGATATATATGCTACTATGTATATCATAATTTATTTAATATGTATTACCTAAAATATTTTCTCTTAACCATCATATACATACTCTTTTTGTTTTTGTAATCACGTCAATCTAACCTACTAGTATTAAGCAATCTGCTTGTTAGTAGGGCCCTAATAAATAAAATAAAATAAAAAAATAAAAAAAGTACAAATTGTAGTTCTAATATGTATGTATAAGTCTACTTGTATTTATATATTCCAATTGCCCTTGTATGCATCTTTGGTAGCTCCTTTTATGATTAATGCACACGCAAAAGATTATATTACTTATTAGATTACAATAGTGTTGTATTATTAATAACTTAGTTTCGATTTGCTTCGCATTTGCAAACGACCTTTTTGACATTTAATTTTGTGTTTTTCTGTTGAGCTATGCTCTTTTTATTGGCGGTATTCTGAGCCCCATCACAGACCCATCACCAGTCATAAGGCACTTTTTTTCTTCGTGGTTTTCGTGGTGTTACAGTTTAGAAATTTTATTTTATAACGAAATTGATACTCAAGAATGTGACTATTGATATGGAATACCAAATTTGACACGAGGTTATAAAAACGATGACAAGAAAGTATATTGTTTTCTCTTAGGGCTTCCGACCGATTAGAACGCTAGAAAACGGCTGGCCGTACCCTGAGTAATATCAAAGCGTGTGACAAGTCATAAGGCATTTTTTCCTTTATGGTTTTCGAAGTGTTACAATTTAGAAATCTTATTTTATATCGAAATTGATACTGAAGACTGAAGTGACTATTGATGTCGAATACCAAATTTAGCAAGAGGTTATAAAAAGGATGACAAGAAATCTCATCGCTCTCTTTTCGGACTAGTGACGGTTTACAATACTAGCATACAGCTTTACATATAGTACTTCGGAATGTGAAAAGTCGCAAAAACTAGAAAATATAGTCACAAGGTCTAATGACTAAGCTATGGCATATGTTTCATAAGCTTGGTAATAGTTGCTACACACATTAAGGTGGAAGAACCAGTTCTTTCCGTTTTATTCTTTGTACATAAGAATGCCTGTTCTCGGGTACGACGGTAAATATACGTCTCGCAAAGGTATTATGGTTTAAGTTTTTGCTCTAGTAAATAATGCTTTCAGAAGAAGAAGAAAGATAATGAATTAATATAACAAATCTTTACTACTATCTCGTAAAGATAAAGAAAGAACTAAATACTTGAACGCATGCGAATCGATTTTGAGTTTTTACGTACACAATGATATTATTACATATTTATATTGCAATTATAGTACATCAGTGTCAGCGTATAATCTTCTTCTGGAAGAGTGGATTTTTTCGGGTTAAAGAGTTTAACCTTTTTAGGTTAAATTTAGTAATGAATGGGTACTTTCGGTATTATTTGCTTATTTATAAAGAGCTAGGTGTGAGAACAAAAACTAAGCCCTTACGTGTTTAGACCCTCGTCTTTTAAGCCACAATTGTACTTAGATGTTGCAAATAGAACAAAGTAATAACTTTAATAAGTCTTCCTTCTAGTATGATAGGTGAAAAGGAATTAAACTGCCGCCCTTTGTTAAATTGTAACTTGTTCGCTCGCTTCTGCAAGCCACAATTGCTACTCAGCTCTTTCATTACACGTTCGCATATGTTTTCTCTTTTGCCAATGTGTGTGGATGAATCTGCTTTATATGGCATTTGTACGCGTTTTAATGCCGCCTACACTTAATTACATTAAGCTGCAATTATGTTTTATACGTTAAAGTCTCATTCCCTTAGTTTTTTACCTTTTCATTGTGCTTCGAACTCACGCATGAAAGTTTCTTTGTAAGTTACTAGACAATTCAGGCTAACAAAAATGCAAACACATTTAACGTTATTAACATATGAAAGGAAGGGTAATTTTTTGTAAAAAAAATAATACGACCATAATAAAAAATAAATAAAAAACAAAATGAAAGTTATTATGTAATTTATTTACATTATGTTGATAATTGTAGATGTGAACGAGGAATATTATGCTTTAATTAGTTTCCACTTGAATCTCTCTCTCTCGCTTTTCAGTTGTAATTGAAGGAAAACATATTTAACCCAAATGTTTTATAGTGAACTGGCAAAATTCTTAGCATTCAAAGAATTCTGAAAAAAAAAGAGAAAAACTTGTTGCTTACGTTCCATTCTCCCTTTCACAGGATCCCAATTAATAGAAAAACAAAAAAGAGAAAACAACAAGAGGCGAATAAAATTCCTATCAATTAAAATTGTACAAAATGCAAAATAAAACTGTATTGCAACACAAGCGTTTTTTTGTTTTCCTCGTTTCAACATATTCAACAGCAATTGTTTTTGGCCTATAGACCAAGCAATAATGGTTAAGTGTGTGGTTGTTAGTATTTTTAGTGTTGTTGTCATATTGTGAATAAATGCCGACTGCCAATACAAATTTATTGCTGGTATTCGAGTGTTTGTAACTTTTTGTTTGTACATCTCGCTCACTCGTATCATTCTTTCTCTCGTTCTTTCGATTTTTGTCTCAATTATATCGACATTATGACCTTTTGTGGGCCAACAAACCGCAATAATTAGTAGCAATATTATTTTGACAATTTGTAACTGTTTTTGTTACCATTACCGTTGTTAGTTTAGTGTTATTAGTTTTCTTTGTTTACTACGAAAAGTAAGGAAAAATTTTTCTGTTTTGTGTTTTGTGTTTTGTGTTTTTTTTGAAACAAACTGAAAATGTTTTCCATAAATGTTAATTGGAGACACTTTTGATAAAGCAAAAGCGAATCATGAATAATATAAATCATACGTTGATAAATGATGTCTACATGAAAAATAAGTTGAAATAATTGGATTTTTGAAAATAATTTAAACCTAACAATAAACAGTAAACATGTCCTATCGTAATTGACAGAGAGTGGAATAATTTTGCAATTTACTTTGTAATATATAAGTAAACAAAAAAAAATAGGGAACAAAGTCAGATTTTTAAATTAGTTTAGCTCTATAGGTGTGTTTGTCCAATATTGCTCGACAACTCGATACTAAACTCAAATTGTATAATAAAAATGGCAACATGTAACTCTAGTAAATTTTTACAAAACACTTTTGCAATTGCAAAGATACGAGTCGAGCAACATGTCCTCAATGGCTAAAATATTGAAGCATTCTAAAGAATTTAAAAATCTTTTTGATTATAAATTAAAGTCTTTGCTTCCACCTTCGTCGAGCGAAACTGAATTACAAATATTGAGGCCGGTAGTTATGAAAGTGTTTTCACTTGAGAATGTGTAAAGCCAAGAAGAAGTCTTTATATATCTACGACCTAAAAATAACATTGTTTTTTTTTTTTACTCTACACAACTTGTGGCACAAGTATTATAAAGTAGGCTTATGTGGATATATGCAATACACAGAAGGGCTTGAGATAGTCCCATCAGCAGCACTTTCTAACTCGATCTAAGCTTGTGTGTCCGTCAGTCCGTCTTGTATTCTTCTGTTTAACGGAAAAGTCGTCGTTTTTGAAGTATTTTGGTGAAATTTATTACTACAACCTGTTTTATCCCAACGACGAACGCTATTGAAAATCATTCGCATCAGGCCACTATGACCGCCATTTACCATATAACGACTTATTTTGAAAAACCCTTTTTTGTGAGTACCTGTATTAAGCAAATTGATGTAGTGTACTTAACGGTGGGTCGTGGGTCATGGCTCATTATAGTGTTTTTACACTGGTTTTGTCAGCCACTTTTACTCTGGCCTTTTAGACAGCCTTAGGAGATATTAGTATTGGTAATAAGAAATTAATAGTTTTTTATAAGTCGTAAGTTACGTGTTTTTTAGTTAGAGTTGGATAATTCTTACATCGAAAGTGTAAATGGCAAGTTTCAATCTTCCAATTCATTTTGCGTGACTCTGAGCGCGTCAACAACGAATCTACAACTGACAGGGATGCACAAGTGTGGGTAGATGAGTTTACAGACTGATAAACACGGAAAAAGTGGAGACAGATGAACGAAGGGATGGAGTGATGGTTAACTAGATGCCGAAACCTTATGTTGATCGTTGATCTTGAGAAGAAGTAACCTACCCTAAAATACAACTGTGTCCATCAGTTGTCGACATGCGCTTCCCATATTATTTATCGACGTAATTGACATCAGTATTAGACTATTCAACGGAGAACAAAGGCCAGCTGTTTCTGTAAATGCAAACGAATCGTTAATGTTACACGTACCAGTGAAAGGAAAAATG
Source organism: Glossina morsitans morsitans (assembly GCA_001077435.1). Taxonomy (NCBI): domain Eukaryota; kingdom Metazoa; phylum Arthropoda; class Insecta; order Diptera; family Glossinidae; genus Glossina; species Glossina morsitans. The sequence continues at coordinate 5,747 of CCAG010008048.1, forward strand.
TATTATATGTTCATCCCTAGGTAGGGGGAGAAAATTTTACTTTTTCCCGCGGATTTCCCTTTATATTTTTATACCCACCGCTTTAGGATTCTCTTTCTGATTATAATCTCCAACCGAATTTATCAGCCTGTGCGTGTGATCAGTGATTGTGGGTTAAATTTTCAATGTGAAAATTTAGGAAAAAAGAATTTAAAGCAGGTCTGATAACAGACGTACATCTCGCCAGGTAATGCTGACCAACCCCCAAAACACCATAATGTACCTCTTAAGCTTACACATGTGGAAAACGATTTATAAAGAAGATAGTTCAGAAATATGTGATCTTAAGCAAAATTACCCAGAAAAGTGGTTTATTAAAAATTATTCTCAAACTCGGATACTGCAACTTATAGAATCTCCTTGTTTTCAGTTGAGGTTGAAATCCTTTCTTACATAAAATCAAAATCATTAACAATAAAGATGCATGAGTCCAGAAATATTTTCCAAAGGTACACGAAAGGCCATTAAGAGCAAATAAGTTTTCTTTTGCAGCCTATCGTAATGGTGGAATTTTTCTTGTCCATATTGTTGCAGAACTTTTATGTTTCGCTGTTAAAAACCGTATACAATTACAATTTTCTCGTCTTACGTCTGTTTTCTTTTTCTTTCAATTTTTTATTAGTTTTTTTTTTTTGTTACCTGCGAACATATATTGAATGTGTACTGATTACCCATAGTTTGTGCCCGATACGTTATCATGAGAAAAAGTTGATTTTCATTTTTGCAAGATTTCTAATACTTTGTACTCTAGAAATGTTGCAACCTCAACAATTTGTTGATTTTCCTTTCAATCATTTGCCAGTGCAACGTCAAATTGCATTCTAAACGTTAAACACAATTTTATGCTGCCGTTAACACATTTCACTACATATTCTACTTACCACTGAAGAGAATACTGAATTCCTTATTACATTTTAAAGATTGCAAGAACTTATAATTCCTAGCATATATAGACAGTTGTAGACTTTAACTGGAGCCATTTAAAACTTGATTGAATAACCTGTCGTCAAACACGCCCACAATAGATAGAAAGCTAAATTTTAAAGGCGCAAAACTTACTAATCTAATTTAAAGGTTGAATGAATAAATTTCTTTTAAATCAACTTAAGACGTTTGGTCATGCTAGGTCAAGTATTGAGTACCCTACATTACCTTGCTTAATACAATCGCTTAAATATATTCGTCATGAAATACAAAAAACTTTACTTTGTAAACCATACAAAGCTTTGCATTTTATGAGAACGTTACTCGTGAAAGGGTCCGAGAAATAGATTTATGTAGAAAATGTAGACATAGATTTATGCAGAAAAGTTATATATCAAGCAATGTAAAGATTTATTTTTTCATGAACCTTTATATGGGAGAGGGTTCACGAAATGTTCCTTTCCCATACACAGTTTACTACGTAACCGTGCAATTGTTTATCGTTTCTTGGGCAGAAACGTTAAAAATGACGAATTGTTTTAGACCACGACTTCTTCTAAATGGTAGTTTGCATGTTTTGTGGCCATAAATATGGTCCGATCAAAACAATTTTCAATGGCGTATGCGCTTTGGCCGCAACATGTAAACATAACGAGTTTCATGAAAATATCTCGAAAGCAGTGACCTGTAGGTTGAACACAGTCTAATAAGGCCAGCGGTCCGATAGATAGATGATGGGCAGACAAACCAGTCCTTCTGGAAATGAAGTAGCAATAGAACAAATACCTTATGCTTAAAAGAGCACTTATTTGAAGATTGCATGGAGAGGAGATAAATAAACTTGTTTGTTGAAGGAGGCAAAAAAAAGTTATTGACCTCGATCTGGGGGAAGGCTCCCATCCAATCTGTAACCAACACAGTTTGTCCGTGGACGAAAACATGTCCGTGTATTAAATTTCTTTAAAATTTTCCCAAAATTGCGAACCGTAAGCTCATGACCATTTCGGAAAATAATTCTACATCTAAAGGTACAATAACAAGTGGATCTATTGCAAATTTCTGCGTCATACTTACATTGCCATAAACTTTTTATAGTCTACAGCAAAAGTGGTGTAGAGTGTAATAAGAATAATATGGAGGCAGAATATTTTATAAGCTTCAAGAGATTCCCTAACCAGGAAGATCATATACAAAGGATCTGGTTCACCAATTTTTTCGACTTTTTAAAAGTTCGCAGTGTGAATTTACCGAAGTGAAACTGAAAGATGTACACTAAGGTCTTAACTGCAAGCTATGTTTCTATTTTTGCAGTAGTAAGTATTCCATCCAAATACACCCAACACGGCTTTTAAAGACCCGACTGAAACTCATAATTTTCCTTTACTTTGCTTTAATTTTGTTTTTCTCACTTTTTTCACTTTTATGGCCATAACAGAAAGTGTTTCTTTATTTGATGTGGTTTCCTATTCAAAACATCGTAAATTGCAATCCAGAAATTTACGTTTTTAATAAACAAAAAAGTCTTTTGTTTAAGTCGCATTTTTTCCAACATTTTTTTTTAATAACACTTGACTTATAGTAAAGAAAATAAAATAATAATTGTGATGTTATGAAATTTCTTGGGAAGCAAAATGAAATGATTAAGTGGAGCAGTAATGCAGATGTTTATAAATTATTTAAATATTTCATAACTTTGAGTATAGAGTTAAGCTTACATTGGGTAAAGATTTAAGCGGAGATTTTCCTCAACACACTTTTGTAATACATTTATTATACGATATAATTTTGCATTTTTCTATTTTTGCGTGGATGTCTAAAATAAGTTTATTAAATATTTATAAACTGACAGAGAGAGCGACAACAACCAGCATCTACCACAACCAACCATATTGACAAACGTTAATCTTATGAATGTTTAGCAGACATATTTTTCTTTTCTTAATACTTGAGTGTAGAACTCAATTTCTGGCAAAATATGCAGGAAGCAAATATATTTGCCAAGATGCTTATGCTGTTTCTTGTCGAGGTTTTATTAAAAAAATAAGAAAAGACAGAATGAGTGAGAGTGAGAGAGAGAGAGAGAGAGAGAAATGAAGAAGAGAAAAGAAAAAATATAATACAAAGTTATGAAGCTACGCATGCATTAGTAAACAAATTTAATATTTAAATAAGTTGTTGAGCTTGCAATCTAAATGAATTCCAAGGATCTCTTGTCTTAGCAGGCAATAACGAGAATGCTGTTGAGCCTAAAACTAACTTAATATAAAAAATGTGTGTACACATTATAGAGATTTTATATCGGCGAAGAAGAACCAAAATGCAAACCTTCGCTCGTTTGTTTGCCTGTAGATGTCGATATGTACAAACGTATTTGTTAGATAACTTTACATGTCGGTACATGATAACTTTAGCTATTTTATAAAATATGACTATTCGCCTGTCCGTTCCGCCAATTGCCATATTTCATAAGCAATTTCTTTTTCTCTCCTCCATGTACTCCGCTGCCGTATGATACTAATTTGCGTTTCTTATACGGGCGTGTCGGTACGCTCTCAGATCTGCATGTCAAGTCAGTTGCGTAGCCTAAAAAGAAGAAGAACTTATATAGTCAGCTTAGAACGAATTTTCAGTTCCTTCATACGTTTTCATTTGAATTTGAATAAATTCACTTGAAAAAGTAAAAAAATGGGGAATTTACATATACATATATCACTTATGTCAATGTGCTTGTAATAGTTAGTTAGGTACAAAAACAGAACATTTTGAAGACAACCTAAAACTTTACAATTGCGCAGAAGTGACCGTTAAGCGCTCTTCATTAGTTCGTCGTCCACTATCTAAGGTTACGATGTTAATAAAAATTAGAAGAATTTTAATCTTCTAACAATACCTTCCGGAAGCGCGGTTAACTTATATTACATATTACTATTGTGGGGAGATTTTTATCATAAACTGCCACAGATTAGAGCTTTTTGTAATATAAAGATTTTACTTTGTGACGGATTCCCAGGTTGGAGAAGAACTGCAAGAGAACCCCACATTTAATTTTATATATCATCGCTACACCGAATTACGAGATGACAGTTGCAAAACTAAAATGATTCAATTGGTTTTTAACAGCAATCGCGTTAGGGTCGCAACATTTTCGTGCATCAATTGTCCTTGAAATAGCTTGGAAACTTTGACGTCTTGGTTGAGAAGAACAATACATAGACAGATATTAAACAAACACACGAATCGACAGACAGACAGACGGACTTAAATCAATTTAATAAATCGGTGCAGCATACTTCCACATAAACTTTAATTTATTGTTCAATTTATTTCGTATTTAGTGACCATCCAATATAACAAAAATTTGAATTTTTATATTTAATATTGTGCTGGATTGACATTCTCCCAACATTCTTATCGCAAACGAGGTGGGATACAGTAAAATATAAACTAACATTTTTGGTACACAAAATAAGCTGCGTGGAGCTTTACAGGTGATAGAGTCATGGAAAGATTACTACACTTATTATAATCCGCTTTATGGCAATTTTTAATGTAATGTAAATGTTCCCACTTAGAGCGTTTTTTTTTTTTAGTTTTATTTGTAAAGTTGTTCTCGATAAGAAATCGAAAGTAAAACATGAATAATATTCTGCAGCATCTTTTACTTTTGTAAAGTTAAGTAGAACTTTCCAATGTTTAAATTCTCATAAATTTGGGATAACTCGCGCAACGCCTACTTTAGAAAAGATTGGAAAGAAAGGCCACGAAAGGAAGGCGCGAACAATTAATAGAAAAAAATAATGTAGAAATTCAATTCCAGTGATTCGAAAAACATTTTGAGAAGGGGGTTCTCGTTCAGATAGGTCTTTTAAGGTAAATTAAGCTCAAAAAGGTCAAAAGAACATCATGCAAAAAGCTGTCCAAGTGAATATTTCCGAACAATGGTATTTAAGAGTCGTAGAAAGCCAAATTTCGATTGGTATAAATTATTTTTTCGTACAAGCATTTAGAAAAACATGAAAGAGGACGAGGTGACGCCTATTCATCCTTCAAACGTTGCCAAACCAAGCCTTGTACAGCATTAAGTAAAAATAAATTTCTTTAGCAACGATCAACCTTGCACTCAATAGCTTTTTTCTTATTCCTTGCACCAAAAAAAAGTAGCCTTCACGACATTCTTTGAAGTTGCAAGAGTTTTCCAAATGGTCAACGCCCTTGCTTCACTGCCCTTGTAAAAAGTTTTTATTTAAAACACTTTCGCGTCATAAAAGCAAACGAAGAAAGCTACGAACAGCAGATATAACTTTTTACTGGCTTGGAGCAACCCCATAACTTATTTTCGACTTCTGAATATATTGAAACAATTATCGAAAAAAGATAAAAATGAAAAGATTTCGAATTTTTTCTTGGCGTTCCACATAAACTTTAAATTAACCTACAGTCTGCCACGCGAATCATTAAGGCTTACAAAACGTGTACTTTAGAGTCGGTTTAGAGCTTTGCTTTAGCCTTTCCCGAGATGTTTGCAAATGCTTAAAGAGACGGGCATGGTTTCTTCGGAATATAATATTAAGCTAAACTCGAAAACAGCAAACAAAACGACAAAATTGTTATTGTAACTATTGTTATAGGGAAAGAATTAAATTCTAAGCCTAAAAGTCTAAAAGCGCTAACATCTAAGGCTATCGACCTTATCGAAAACTCTATCGCATTTGAGATTTGAACTCAAGGCCACTGAGTCGTTAGTCGAGTTCCTTTGCCTGCTCACCCCATCAGGCGGATAATCGAACAACCGAAAGGTTGTAAAAATACTATTATTAAAGTGTTGTTTCAAAAAACGATGCCGATCATGAAAGATACAAAGTTGAGAGATTTGTCAAAACTTGTGTACATATTGCTTAACACAAAAGAGTTATTAAAATTTTGATCTGTTTATATGATAACCACTGGCTTACGGTAGCCATCAGAGCACTTCTTATCGAAAAGCTGCAGCCGATATTTTGTTTTATATCGATTTTATACCGAAATATATGCAGTGCAATTATGTTGCAGTTGTTTGAATTCTCGAAATTCACAAACTTGAACAAACGTACAGTAGAGTGCAGTACAATTTAATAATGAACACGAGCTGACATCAACTTTAAAGGAAATGAATTCAAAAGCCGCGATTATTAGAACAGTTGGCGGCTAATATTCGCAATATCTCCTGTTTAAAATACAAATATCTTTATAGTATCCATAAATCACTTTCTTCTTTTTCTTTTTAAACCACAATTTACTTTATTCGGATCAGAGAGTCACTCTAGTTAATCGAACTGCCAACATTATCAGAAATTGTTACCTAAAATATTTATATATTTTTTACTCATCCATCAACTCATTTTATCGTTTCTAGCCCATCAGTACCTTAGCACTACTGTTCACTGCCTTAATAACAACCTTTCTCTTTTTCACTCCCTTATTTGCAATGAATTATATGAAAACCTATTTCAAAAGAGAGACTAGACGAGCTTATAAGCGCGTTGTCATATTAAAAGGAATGGAAGACTAGTTTTATGAAAACAACTTGATCTGTTGATCAATTTTCTACTCGCTGGAAAGTTATTACATGAAAATCAAAATCGATAGTCGTAAATATAGGGTCTTTTAACTTCGGGTTTTTTTCATAATCTTCTATTTTACACTTATTTCCCTTTTCGCGCAAAAAAATATTTTGACATTTGATTGAAATCTCAATAATCCAATTGTCAGTATGCATGAGGGTAAACGAAGAACAAGTGTTGAATATATTTTTCATATATTATTTGAACAAATCCCATGGAGACATACATAAAGCCATAGACATATGTTTATATTATACGTATATGCTTATCGAAATTTCAAACCACATATATACCTACAAAATAACAAAAATGAAGTGTATAAATAAATTGAATAAATAAAACATGGAAATAAATGGTAATTTGATAGGTTTCAACAGGAAATTATGAAAATCAATTCGCTACGTGAGAGTATGGCGGATCATAAAAATAAAGTCTACTGGGTACATATATATGAAGCAATAAACAAGTGATAGGCCAATTGTAGGCTTACAACAAATTGAGAGAGCTTTACATCACCTTCCTCGTCGATAAAAGTATTCAAAAACACCGTCTACTACAACATTGACTATAATTTGCCTTTAAAAGTTAAAAATATGTCGTTATACAATTGCATCATTAATTTATATCGTAATTCGCTTTTAGGACAAGTTTGTATTAAATAGTAAAACAGCAACTGTGTTGTCATCGCAGCTGGTTTATACTTTCGCGTGGGTACGTTTCCAAATAGAACAAATAACAAAACCAAAAAAATGCATGGACTAAATAAGTACTTTATTTAAATGTATCAAGTAAATTACTGCACTATAAATCGGGTTTCCTAATCTATATAAATTTACATAAAAATTCATAAATAGAATGAAAACGTACAAAAGCTCAAAAATAACCTAAATTTAAAACTCAAAGTTGAATATAAAGAAGATATTAAAGTAGTTTACCTCCTACCTTAGCATTGAGATTGCGTTAAGTTTTATTTATTTATCCTTAAAGTGCACCTCCGAATATTCATCTGAACGTATTTCAGTCCAGAAGAAATTGTATTCTTTTTTGTGTTTATGGGTCTTTTGAAGACTTTTGGCGAAAAAGAAGCAGTTGTATTCAGTTAAGACTGAACAACAATTTCCTATTACCATGCCATACAAAGATTATGAACAGGTAAGGCATTTAATGAGCAAGTCACAAGCTGTTGGCAACATAAGATTTTACTTTTTAACTTACTATTCTTTTACATCGATATAATTAGTCCATTGTAAAGCGACTTTTGCATGTCTTTCCAGGTGTTCACAGGATATCTAAGTAGCCAATCTTCATGGAGGAAGCTATTTATATCCCACTTTAGAAGGTTTTGCTTAGTACGTTGCTTAAGTACTTTTCGATCCCACACCCTGATTTAAATGTATTTGTACGTACTCTAGTTTCATGTATGCACTTTATTTCGCTGCAAAAAATGATGCGGTAACGATCACATCAGCTGGCTTCATATATGATCATTAAACTGCTTGGCAATGCCAATCGCGTCGAACATATGTTTAGAGAAAACAAAAATAATTCCCACTTGCGAACATTTTCTTGACTCACGCCTATCCGTAAAATAATATTAACTAAGCCGCTGGGCGTTCCAAAAAAAGGCTGATGTGGCTTCATGACCTATTATTTAATGTATTTCATTCAGTATGTTCAGAAGGAAACATAGTCGTGTAAGTTTCGCATAAGTGAATTACATCTAAAGAATACCCGAATAGGTTAGCACCGTAAGTTTGAGCCTTTATAACTTGCTAATATGAAATTACTAAGTGTATTAAAAATGTAGACCGGCAGCAACAAAAGTAAGTCATTCATTTGCGCGAGGTTCTGTTAGGAAATAATAGTGTATAGAGAAATAACTGAAGTCTTCGTTCACTGGGGAACATGTGGAAAATACCGACAATCTAATTCCAGGCATTAGCTCACGAATACTACTTCTGGAAACGTTCGATGGTTCTTGATATCGAGTGCGCATTTGATTCAAGAACCTCTCTCGATAGCATTGTCTGTCTTGTAAGTTAACATAAGTGGGTTGCTATCGAGTTGTATCAAGATTTTACAACGTGCGATATTTGTGATATCATTGATTTGTGTCAATCCAAACAAATTAACTTTAATTTATTAATATACAAACCGAAGCAAGTTGGTATACAAAATATCGAATAAATAATTTAACTTTATTTAGCGAAAAACGATGGACTCTTTTCGTAAAGAACCAACTGCACTCAGAAATCGTGCGAACATCCCAAACAGGACCTTGGGGGTCAAGAATAACAACAGAGTAAGGTTGTATTAGATTTTCATCATTCACTTTAATGTTCTTTATGCAATAAAAGATTCTTTGTAGATTTATCCAACTCTTCAGATTAAACAAGGAAGATGACATTGTGCAGTATTTATTAGTAGTTAATATTTAATAGGTGATACGACAACAATTTTACTATGACTTCTTTAAGACAAGATTTACGGCATCCGTCTTTTTGACGGATTTATGATTTCGAGCTGAAAAATTCTGCAGTTGAAAGTAGATTTGCAGATGTTATAAACTTGTTTGTTGCAAGCTATTAGTTAATGCAGCAAGAATATAGGTCATCTTTCGTTTTCTGTGACACGCCCTCTTTTCTATTTCTAGATGTGGTATACTTGTTTTTACTTAAACGAATCAATTTGACAGGTAATCTTCGTAAATCATCACAGTCACGGAATAAAGATAGGAAACTGAAATTTTGCACACACATTCCTTGATGGAATAGAAATATTTAAGTAAAATGTATTGTGATGCGTTCACACACACACGCCCACAATATAGAAAAAACTTAAACAACCTCGAAAAACGCCGAACATTTTTTCACATATTTGTCTATAACACCGTGAATATAACAGAGTAAGTTCGAAAAACTGATATTCAAATATTCGCCAGAATTGTTCGCGTATTCGACGCAAAAATAGGTCGGGTCGCTGTAATCATAAGTCCATAAGTAACGGTTGAATCGGTAAGGTTGCATTTATATACCAGTTGAAGATCACTTAGTTCGTTTCGATACCATCTACCCAACTGCAAAAATTAAGATCTAGTTTGTTTGATGTCAAGGCCCATAATGTGCCATATAGTTTTTGAAAAAAAAAAAAAAAATTAGGAGAAAATATTATAGAAATTGAGAGGAGAAAAAATTATTCTAGAATAGGAGTATTATTTTCGGCTGTGGTCGAATTTCCTATACCCGCATGCGAATATTTTATGCTATGGTCGTGTCCTTTGCCCGATTTTTAGCAAGAGACTGCGTGCAACTAGTTTCAATTTTTTAACTGAATTTGAAGCCGATATTTTCATTTTTATGCCCATAGGCAAATAAGAAAATGGATAAGAAGGCGGGTAAACGGACGGACAAACATGCTTAGATCGAATCAAAGTTTGATACTGATCAATAATATATATAGCAAAAAACACCTTTGAACGTTCCTCTTGGAGGTTGCACACGTTGTTACGTAAAAAGTTATTAATGAACACATGTCTTATAGGGACAACAAATTTGTATGCTATTTCTGCCAATGTGATACAACAAAATAATTAAATTTCGCAATTGCTTAACTCATAGACATAAATGCAAAGGACTCTTTTTAATGACTAATAG
>CCAG010008052.1:0-12127 GCA_001077435.1 Glossina morsitans morsitans
TATAAAAACATTTTTATTGGTTTTATATGTGATGTTGAAGACAATTTTGCAAAGTATCGCGAAACATTCAATTAAAATTGATAGCATGAATGATAGTAAGTAAACGTGCTTGACATATTCGCGGACACTAAAAATTTCAGGGAGCTGCAAAAATAGGCAGGCAATTATTTTTCAAACTAGTTGTAATATCCAAAATCTGATTACAAATTTAATATAAGAGTAGTCAGAATGGAGAAAAATAAAAAAAATAAGCAAGTGCTTAATGAATCAATTGGTCATTACTTTGAAATGTTTATTAATTACAAAAATTGAAGGTTACATGAAATTAAATGAACAAAAATTGGCTTTAAAATTTGAATGCTGTAGCATTCACGTCACTTTGCATCACCATGAAAATGAATGCTATAGCATTCGCGTCCGCGAACGTGTTAAGTGATCTTTTCAAGGTTGTCAGTAATCTTCATTCATGCTTCAGGCATTTTGGTTAGAAATTTCTACAACCATTATTCATTTAAATGAACTTATTTTACAAAATTTAATTCTTATTTGTTTTGAATTTCATTTTGCTTATCCAAAATTTTTAAATCTCTCCTTATTATTGCTTTCGTTTGAAGTGAGCGTTAGATTTGTATTGTGTTTTATCGTTTATTACCAACAAAGTTATATAAATTATCAAGAAGCCCGATTTATAAGGATTCAATGCTTACATAAGTAAATAAATAAATGAGCAAAAAAATAAATAAGTTGTTGTTGTTCCGTCTTGTGTTTTATAAATATTAATTATGTCCTATGATTTCATCCATTATTAACGAAATTGCAACATTATAATCACACAAGAGCTCAAGTTCATATATTCTTTTATTTAAATGAATTCATAATCTAGAAGAGGAGTAACATATATATAGATGTACTTTTTTAAACATGCATAAACATGAATAACGCATAGAAATCAATAAATTTTATAATTGCTTCTATCTTATCTGCCTTGCCATTGTCCCATTTAAGTTCTCACTTTTCTCAAAATTACTCTTTCATTGACGTTCGATGTGTTCCTCTTTTGTGTTAGCGCATTAAATCAATAATATTTGTTTAAATCTTCACGGAGGGAATTATGCATTATTAATACATGCACTACTAATTAATTCGTTTTTACACCCTACAGCACTTGGTTGACACAACAGAACAAATAGAAGGACTTGAGATGGGCTCACCTTTGAAGCACTTTCTGTATCGATTTGAGAGTGTCTGTCAAAGTGTCCATCTTGTTTTCTTGTATACAACCTATTGGCTGCAATTCTTGAGATATTTTGATGAAATTTGATATCCCGACGTGGTTTGGTCCAAAGACGAGGGCTGTTGAAAATGGTGAGGATCGGAGCACGCCACATTTTGAAAAGTCTTTACATGAATGTGTGCAAGGTTGTGTTTTTACTTGTTTTACTATAATTATTATGTGCTTGAGAGACATTTTTAGAACAAATATGGGTTAAACCGTATATTGTTTAACCCTTTAAGTGTTAGTGATCTCAATACAAACTCTTACCGGGTGAATACCGGGAGAATAAAATGCTGTAACAGATTTTACAATGTTTTGTTGGGAGTTCTGAGCTAAATTTTTTAAATATTTATTTTTGTTGGGCAAAATGTCTTGAAATGATATATTTTTTAAATTAATTCAGAAAATTCATATTCGCTCTAATGGTAAGGTTTTGCACAAGCTTCAAAAAAACCCAATTAGCGGAGATTAACGTATTTAACTAATTTATTTAATTTATTTATTGATTTTTTTTCTTCTTTCTTGAACTAAAACTCGATTTGGGAAAGTTTTTTAGAATTTTGGAAAGTATACAACAAGCAAGTAATATGAAGATCTTATAGATTATGTAAGATACGATCCCTAAGGACGCTATAACGTCAATGCTTAAACCTTGAATAAAATTCATATGAACTAAAGGACTCTGCATATGAGCAGCACCATGATTACGTATTACATAATTGGTCCAGAAAGCAACAGATTGCCGAGCTGTTAAAGGCCTGTCGCGGTATAAACGCGAAAATCGTCGCACATTTTCTCTATAAAAGGGATTAATTAAGACTTCATTGATCGCAAATCTTAATTGATCATTGGTTAAATTAAGAACGTCTAATTCAAGGCCGTAGCCGCTGGTCACCACTTTAGCTGCATTGCTATCTTGATCGCCGAAAAGTGGTAAGGCCACCATTGGAACGCCGTGATACTGAGCTTCAGCAACGCCGCCTTTACCGGCATGTGTAATAAATAACTTTAGATTGGGATGCGCTAAGATATCATCCTGCGGTATCCATTGCTTGTACATGATATTTTTAGAAATGCCCGGTGTATTTGTCAGATCATCCCATTTCCAGATAACATTTTGCTTTAGACTGGAAAGTACTTCAAATATGGTTTTGATTACTTCGGGTTTAATGTAGTCACTTATTAAACCTGAACCTAAGCAGAAGAGTATGGCGCCATGAATTTTACTCTCATCTAAAAAGAAGGATATATCCTGTAAAAATATTGTTCGTTAAAACATCAGAAACAGATTTTAATTGTATTAAATCTGTGTACCTCAGGTAGTGGATCCGGTTTGTCTTTGACTTGGATACCGCCGATTTCTATTATCGCTGGAACGTTTGGTCTGATGGGGCCTTCAGTAAAGTGACTATTACAAAAAATTAACGAAACATTATTTTTCATCTCTTGATAGGTAGGAAAGATGCCATCATTGGGAAATAGTTGCCTAATATTAAAAAATGAAGTAAAGATAGAACTGTAATTCTGACTATATGGAAATAGATTTACTTGTAAAAGTGTTGATTGCAATAGTCTAGAATCTCATGCAATGTATTAATAATTATGGATCCTAAGAAGTTTTGTAACCGCTCTGTAAAGTTCATCCTTTTGCCAGGCTCAAGAGCCATATTCATATGAGGTACATAGGCAATTTCATTAGGGTTCCCGACGTAACCATTGATAAAGTGCGCCGGACCGAACATCCAACTGAGCATAAGAGGAGTGTTCAATTTTGCAGCAACACCGAATTGAAAACTATTAAAGCAATATCCAAGAATGACTAAATCGAATTTCGTGTCTTGGTTATCATAGAATTGCGCAAAGCGTTCGTCTTGCAAGGCATCCATTTCCATATCATTAAGTAAACGCATAACAGAAAAGTACTTTTGAAGAGACTTCCAAAAATTGTTTTTTTTCTTCGCCAATTCCGAGAGTCTCTTATGCAAAGACGCTTCTTTTTCTGGCATAGGCGGTATTAAAACTGTATTTATTCTTTCGTGATTGACTTTAGGTATTTGCGTCACTACTACCGTTACATTGTGACCTTCTTCAGCCAAAACCTTGGCGACAGACATGTGAATGATTAGATGCGAAGGCCTATGGGTAAGGAATATTCCCAAAATATTTCCACCAAATACTCCGCATCCAAGCCAAGACAAATATTCAATAAATGCAAAAATTAATATTCCTTGATGTGGCATGGCAACGTTTAGATTAGCGGTCGCGGTATACTAAATAAATGTTTTTCCGTCTCTGCGAATAGCTTGAGTTTCCATTTACAGTGGAAATATTTATTTAATAAAGAAATAAATTTTTAATTGCATGTATATCTTATCTGGTGCGGGATTGTATATATTTTTTGCTTTTGTCGCGAGAATACTACCCATCCATTCATGTTGGATGTGTGTTGTGAGAATTATTTTTCCTCTCCTTACCTCTAACCATTGCTTCGTTCATAACACTTATTATTAATAATTAATTCGCTCGTTATTACAATTATTGATCGGTTGATGATCACACACTAGCCGTTGACTTTGCTGATTTTGAGTTTGCTTGAGAGAAAATATGATTTAAGTCAAAAACGTTGAAAATTCATTTCGATCGAGAATCGAAAACATTAATAACGTTTGCGTTACTCTATGCTTCCTGGCATCGATATCGATGTTCTCTTAACAATACGAATACGAAAACGAATGCATTTAGTTTTCTTTTTTTTAAGCTTTAATTACGAACTGCACGTAACGGGACTTTTTCCGATATATTTTCTTACGAACGGAATTGTGTAAACATTGTTAGCACATATCGTTCGTAACTGAAGTTGGATTGCGTTGAACGTGAAAATATTAGCCAAGAGGCTAAAGGTTCTTCAGGAGCTTTTTTTTTTTTTTTTTTTCAAGTTAGCGTCGATCATTCGCTTAAAGTGCAAAATAATTGAAAACATAATATGAAATAATTGTAAAAAGTTAGCTCTGTAGCTGTAGTCTCTAACTGACGTAGCGAACACAAGAATAATTGAGATTTTATTTACGATGTTGTCGTTAGGTCAGAACAACATTAACAACGGTTATGATTGCTACTTTAAATATTCTATTGCGTTAATCTTAATTAACTTAAAATGCAATTAAGAAAAAGAAATTTGACTCAAGTCTTATGAAATATTTTACTTCTCAGAAATCAATCGAAAAATTACATTTGCTTTGACGACACCGTTTGGGACCAGGATTCGGAAGAACGTTATTAATGCATTTAATATACTTAACTAATCTGGTTTATTAACTTCTTTTCTTTTTTGTTAAACTTAAATTGGATTTCGAGGTCTTTTTTGAAATTTTCCGATATATATAACAAGCAAGTAACTTGAAGATCTTATAGATTACATAAGATACGATCAGTAAGAAGACCATAACGTCAATGTTTAAACTTTCTATAAAATTCATATGAACTAACGGACTCTGCATGTGAGCAGCACCATGATTACGTATTACATAATTCGTCCAGAAGGCAACAGATTGCCGAGCTGTTAAAGGCCTATCGCGGTATAAACGCGAAAATCGTCGCACATTTTCTCTATAAGAGGGATTGGTTAAAACTTCATTGACGGCGCTTTTTAACTGATTGTCAGTTAAGGTTAAAAGATCTAATCGAAGTCCGTAGCCACTAGCCACCACTTTGGCTGCATTCCCAGGTTGATCTGCAAAAGCGGGCAAAGCAACCATTGGAACACCATGATACTGAGCTTCAGCAACGCCGCCTTTACCGGCATGTGTAATAAATAACTTTAGATTGGGATGCGCTAAGATATCGTCCTGCGGTATCCATTGCTTGTACATGATATTTTTAGAAATGCCCGGTGCATTTGTCAAATCATCCCATTTCCAGATAACATTTTGCTTCAGATTGGAAAGTACTTGAAATATGGTTTTGATTACTTCTGGCTTAATGTAATCGCTTCTCAAGTTCGAGCCTAAACAAAAAAGTATGGCGCCATGAACTTTACTTTCAAGTAAAAATGACGAAATATCCTGTAAGAAATTTTTAATGTGAAAACGTCAGAAGAGCGGATTTTAAATGAGTTGTACCTCAGGAAGCGGGTTGGGCTTCTCTTTGACTTGGATACCACCGATTTCTATTATGGCAGGGACGTTAGGTCTAATGGGACCTTCAGTAAAATGGCCGTTACAGAAAACTAATGAAACGTTGTTTTTCATCTCTTGATAGGTTGGAAATTTCCCATCAGCATTTGGAAATAGTTCGCTAATGTAGGAAAATAGCGAAGAATAAAATCATTAGAGTGCACGAACGAGCAATGACAAACAATTACTTGTAAAAACGTTGATTTCGATAGTCCATGATTTTTCCAAATATATCGAACATAATGGCTGTAAAGAAATTTTGAACCCTTTCTAGAAAGTTCATTTTTTCGCCTAGTTTAGTGGCCAGCATCGTATTGGGTACATAGGCAATTCCGTTAGGATTTCCAACGTAGTGATTAATAATTTGTATAGGTGCAGACATCCAACTTAAGATCACGGGAGCATTAAATTTTGCAGCCACTCCAAGTTGAAAGCTATTCAAAAAATATCCAACAACAACTAAATCGAATTTCGTGTCTGGATTATCGTAGAGTTGAGTAAAGCGTTCGTCTTCCAAAGCATCTTTTTGCATATCAATTAGTAAACGTAACGAACCAATTAGGCTTCTTAAAGTACGCAGCAAACTTGGTTTCTCTTTCGCAATTTCAGAGAATTCCTTATGTAGTATTTCGATGTGTTCCTCCCCAGGCGGTATTATAATTGTATGTATTTTCTTATGATTGACTTTGGGCTCTTGTGTCACAATTACCGTTACATTGTGACCTTCTTCAGCTAAAACCTTCACCACAGACATATGCACGATCAGGTGTGAGGGAGTATGAGTAAGAAATACTCCCAAAATATTTGCCCCATACACTACAGAACCATATCGAGATAAATGCGCAGTGGTTAGAACAATTGACATTAATATTCCTGCGCGTAACATGATGACGCTTATACCGATTATAACGTTGCACTGAGTTAGCCGCTAAATATATACATATATATATATATTATTAGTTTTTAATATTAGATTCAATCAATAAATACTTGCTCTCTTTACACGTTCTCTTCAATGTGTAATAATGATTAAATAAAGCAAAGGGGCCAACCGAACACAGCTATATTCATGTAAATTTATGTATTCATATATCTATGGTATCCAAGGTTGTCTGGTAGTGTTAATCTTTGCAATGGAATAGAGCATGAAAATTTGCAATTAAGTTATACTAACCTAGTCTTTATATAATTCCCTTATGTTGGGTTTACACTCTGCGGCTGAATTGTGAAGAGAAAAATGATAGAAATTTCATTACATTGTTGGCTGAACTTCCTAATGTAACCTTGAAATGATCGTATTTCCGTCTTCATTACTTCCAGAATTGCTGCAGCCTGTAGCCGATGTCTGATATGAAATTAAAATATTAGATAAGCGAAAAATTCGTGGCGTCCTTTCACCAAAATTCAAGCAAATTTTTCTTATATCTTTTATTAATCTTATTAAATCGGATATATATTGTTGTGATCGATAGCATTTTGCCTTTGAGATCAATATGCCTGCCATGAGCGGATGAGTACAGTGATAGCGGTCGTTTCGCACCTCTTTTACGTCTTTATGTAATCTTAGGTTTTGTTGGACGAAGTGCTTCTTAGACTTTTCATCTTAAGTTTCTTCAAAATTATACGCTACTAGTCTGAATAATACAGAGCATCCATTATCCATCACTATTTAACTTTTGGAATTTTGGAGTTAACAAGTGAACCACATGAAGGCGGTTTTATGCAAATGATTCGAAATTTTTTTTAAAATCAAACTTTGATTCTGCAGCGTGATGTGTTGGTTTTGCTAAAATTTTCGGAGAATGTCATCGACAGTTAAGTTAGTTGATAAGAGAGCGGCGCGTTGAGTCCTATGCTATTCATATACAAAAACGAGAAAAATCGGCCACGCCCACACAAGGTTATAAGTGAACATATTTGTTTTCTTTTTACGTTTTCTGCTTATTGCTCATGACGTAAACAATACAAAATATTGAAATCTATTCTCTATGTTCCTTACATAGGAATGTGTTGATCTAAAGTAAATATCGCGGACCCCTTAACGTACAGATTTCGTTCTGTCTTCGTACCCAATAAAAGCACTTGGACAGTAGGTATAAATAGGAGATAGTTTTTTGACCATAAATCACATTACAACAGAGTTACTTACAGTACCGCTGCTATGAAAAGAAACTTCACTCAACTCTCTTGACGAGCAATTCCCGTAATAAAGCAATAAGTGAAGATTTACGATTTTATTTATTTTTTTTTATTGATTTTTGCCTTTTTATTGAGCCTGGCTGGGGTTTTGAAAATTTTTTGGAAATTTTAGAAAATATATAACAAGTCATCAGTTTGAGGACTTTATAAATTAAGTAAGATACGATCAATAAGAAGACTATAACATCAATATTTAAACTTTCTATAAAATTCATATGAACTAACGGACTCTGCATATGAGCAGCACCATGATTACGTATTACGTAATTCGTCCAGAAGGCAACAGATTGACGAGCCGTTAAAGGCCTATCGCGGTATAAACGGGAAAATTTTCGTATGTTTTCTTTATACGACGGATTTGTTAGCACTTCATTGACAGCCGTCCTTAATTGCTCATCGGTTAAATTTAAAAGATCCAACTGAATTCCATAACCGCTGCTCACAACTTTGACCGCATTGCCCTGTTGATCTGCAAAAGCGGGTAAAGCTACCATTGGAACGCCATGATATTGAGCTTCAGCAACACCACCTCTGCCGGCATGTGTGATAAACAATCTCAGATTGGGATGCGCTAAGATATCATCTTGTGGTATCCATTTCTTATACATGATATTTTTAGAAATACCCGGCGTATTTGTAGGATCATCCCATTTCCAGATAACATTTTGCTTCAGACTGGAAAGTACTTGAAATATGGTTTTGGTTACTTCGGGTTTGATAAATTCACTCTTCAAATTCGAGCCTAAGCAGAAAAGTATGGCGCCATGAATTTTGCTCTCGTTCAGAAATAATGAAATATCCTTAAAAGAGAGCTTCGTTAAAACAAAACGAAACACATTTTATATATATGTATACTTCGGGAAGGGGATTTGGCTTCTCTTTGACTTGAATGCCACCGATTTCTATTATGGCCGGGACGTTAGGTCTGATAGGGCCTTCAGTAAAGTGACTATTACAAAAAACTAACGAAACATTGTTTTTCATCTCTTGATAGGTTGGAAAGATGCCGTCACCATTTGGAAATAATTCGCTAGTGTTCGAAAGGAATAAAGAAAAAAAATTATGTTAAGGTATGATCAACATGCCACCAGGCTTACTTGTAGAAGCGTTGATTGCGATAATCTATAAGTAGCTTAAATATGTCGAAAAGGATGGACGTTAAGAGATTTTGAGCTCTTTCTATTAAATTCATTCTCCTGCCTAGGTCTACGGCCATATTTGAATTGGGTACATAGGCGATTTCATTAGGATTCCCAACGTAGTCATTCACAAGTTGTGCTGGGTCGGACATCCAGCTTAACATTACTGGAACTTTAAATTTTGCAGCCACTCCAAGCTGAAAGCTGTTAAAAAAATATCCAATAATAACTAAATCGAATTTCGTGTCTGAATTATCGTAGAGTTGAGTAAAGCGTTTATCTTCTAAGACATCCTTTTGCATATCAATAATCATACTTAATGAGCCGAGAACGTTGGCTAAAGTACGTAAGAGACTTGGCTTTTTTTTGAAAAGTGTAGAGAATTCCTTATTTAAGAACTCTATGTGTTCCTCAGCGGGCGGTATTAAGATTTTATGTATGTTCTTATGGTTGACTTTAGGTTCTTGTGTCACTACTACCGTTACATTGTGACCTTCTTCGGCTAAAACCTTGGCTACGGACATATGCACAATGAGATGTGAGGGACTATTAGTAAGAAATATTCCCAAAATATTTGCGCCGTCCACTGCAGAACCATATCGAGATAAATAAGCGATAAACAAAATAACTGATGATAGTATTCTAGTACGTAACATGATGCCACTTGTACCAATGGTAATAATATACTGGCTGAAATGTCTCTTCACTAATTTTATATTTAATAAATGTTTTACTCTATATATATATTATATGTAAGCGACCATAGTAACTAGGAATGCAGATAAGAGGAAGCGAGTAGAACTGTAGTTACGCTCAAGTATATATAGGAAACAAATTATCTTATCTAGCTTTGACAGAGAGTATAATCCCCTTTTGAGTAACAGTTAGATGACTGCACAGCATAAGTTTAAGTTTCTAACCCTCATTTAACTTTTGAACCATATTTTAGAAAAATTGAGCTCTTGAAATTTTTAATCCATTATTGGCCACTACAATTTCACTGACCACCTTTTATGTCACATCATGGGAACTAAAGCGGTGTTCGCGAATCAAGAATAATCATTGATTAAGGCAAGCACTAGTTAGAATGAGTAGTGGGAGAAGAAGGAAGCACTTTTGAGAGAGCGAGAGAGTTCAATGCTACTAACATTTCCTGGATTTTTTTCAACCTGACAAAACACTTCATTAAGTCTCTCGACTTAAGTTTAATGATCCGCTCAATACCGTTAGTTGTCGGTAGCATTATTCAGCAATGTTTTCTTTGGATTGGCACAAGTCATCACAAAGTGAAGCTACGTAAACTCAGCCCAGTGCTGAGTGAGTGAGTTCAACTCGTAATACATTTCGGCCATGTTGATGGTTCGTTTGGTCTGCATCATTATTATTTTTGCGCGCTCTACTGTATCATATCTGGTCTATTTGTCGTCGTCCGATGTAAGAGCACTTTCCGATGAACTAAGTAAGAAAAGTAGCTATTACCGCCACATTCGATTACCATTAGAACGAGATCATAAATAATGTAATGGGAAACTTAAAGAGACCGCCTTGGCATAGAAAGCTTACAATCTTCTGCGGTAGTGTTACTTACGCTATCTCTTGGAATCCTATATGCATGAGATGATAACATTTCTATTCTCTCTGTTTTACACTCTCTCTTCCTCTCTCTCTCTCTCTCTCTATCTCTTTGTCTCTGCTCCGCACTATCCAATGATTAGCTCAGTCACACATACAGTGTACAGTCACGAAGCTTTTGCAACTCGTAAAATTTCCTATGAGTATAAAAATACTGTGTACATGTATGTAACTTGCAAATCACTTAGTGAGAGTTTTTTAACATATGCCGATCTGTTGATATTAATAAGCAAACTTTTCATTGGTGTGGCATTTCTGCTGGTGTTCTCCGGAGATCAGTATTGGAACTATTACAGTATTTATTATTCTTTCAGTTGTGAGTTTCCCGCTGATGGCAGTGCAATCTTTCGCTCCTGTGTTCATCTTCAAGAGGTGATAAAGAACTTACGATTTGTTTTCGCCTCTGTTTTTTGGAAGTATTCCCAAAGGCGGAAAATTACAATTCGTGCTACTAAATCTTAGGCCATCTTTGTGATGGGGAAGAAGATATCCCTATTTTTTGCCATTCATTATTTGGACATTATTTGCCATTGGATATTTGGACATTATTTTATTTTTTTTTTCGATAACTTTTTCCTTTCCAATTTTTCTTTCTTTGTCGAACCTTAGGTTTTGAATATTGGGATACGTATTTTATGAGTTTGAAGAGGGAAAATAAACGAACACACAAAAGAAAATTATTTAATATATGATACCGATTGCATTCCTTTTCACTATATATTTGTTTCTCTATTGTGCTATTGCAAATTAATTTTGCTAATAATTAACTGATCTGTTCATTGAAGGCCATATAACAAGCTTCGACTTCGTTATTTGTCACTTGTTTAAGACTAAGCAGTTTTCTCACCCTTTGGAAATTTCTGCCTAGAGGGAGACATTAACAACATTAATTTCGGTTGTCTGGCTAGAGGGAGAGTCAGAAGCAAACAAAAACTTTGGTCTGTTAGGTTGACATTGGCTTTCTTCTTATAACGTACGTGATTCGTAACCTTTTCTAAATAGCTATTATTTACTGTACCGCTGTTATGAAAAGAAACTTGACTCAACTCTCTTGACTAGCAATTCCCGTAACAAAGTAATAACAGAAGATTTACGATTTTATTTATTCTTTTTTATTGATTTTTGCCTTTTTATTGAGCCTGGCTGGGGTTTTGAAAATTTTTTGGAAATTTTAGAAAATATATAACAAGTCATCAGTTTGAGGACTTTATAAATTAAGTAAGATACGATCAGTAAGAAGACCATAACGTCAATGTTTAAACTTTCTATAAAATTCATATGAACTAACGGACTCTGCATGTGAGCAGCACCATGATTACGTATTACGTAATTCGTCCAGAAGGCAACAGATTGCCGAGCTGTTAAAGGCCTATCGCGGTATAAACGCGAAAATCGTCGCACATTTTCTCTATAAGAGGGATTGGTTAAAACTTCATTGACGGCGCTTTTTAACTGATTGTCAGTTAAGGTTAAAAGATCTAATTGAAGTCCGTAGCCACTAGCCACCACTTTGGCTGCATTCCCAGGTTGATCTGCAAAAGCGGGCAAAGCAACCATTGGAACACCATGATACTGAGCTTCAGCAACGCCGCCTTTACCGGCATGTGTAATAAATAACTTTAGATTGGGATGCCCTAAGATATCGTCCTGCGGTATCCATTGCTTGTACATGATATTTTTAGAAATGCCCGGTGCATTTGTCAAATCAT
>CCAG010008053.1:0-69101 GCA_001077435.1 Glossina morsitans morsitans
CGGGTTGGGCTTCTCTTTGACTTGGATACCACCGATTTCTATTATGGCAGGGACGTTAGGTCTAATGGGACCTTCAGTAAAATGGCCGTTACAGAAAACTAATGAAACGTTGTTTTTCATCTCTTGATAGGTTGGAAATTTCCCATCAGCATTTGGAAATAGTTCGCTAATGTAGGAAAATAGCGAAGAATAAAATCATTAGAGTGCAGGAACGAACAATGACAAACAATTACTTGTAAAAACGTTGATTTCGATACTCGATAATCATTCCAAATATATCGAACATAATGGCTGTCAAGAAATTCTGAACCCTTTCTAGAAAGTTCATTTTTTCGCCCAGCTTAACGGCCATCATCGCATTGGGTACGTAGGCAATTCCGTTAGGGTTTCCAACGTAGTCATTAATAATTTGTATAGGTGCAGACATCCAACTTAAGATCACAGGAGCATTAAATTTTGCAGCCACTCCAAGTTGAAAGCTATTCAAAAAATATCCAACAATAACTAAATCGAATTTCGTGTCTGGATTATCGTAGAGTTGAGTAAAGCGTTTGTCTTCTAAGCCATCCTTTTGCATATCAATAAACATACTTAGTGAGCCGAGAGCGTTGGCTAAAGTACCCAACAGACTTGGCTTCTTTTTGGAAAGTGAAGACAATTCCTTATTTAAGAACTCTATGTGTTCCTCAGTAGGCGGTATTAAGATTTTATGTATGTTCTTATGGTTGACTTTAGGTTCTTGCGTCACTACTACCGTTACATTGTGACCTTCCTCGGCTAAAACCTTGGCTACGGACATATGCACAATGAGATGTGAGGGACTATTAGTAAGAAATATTCCCAAAATATTTGCACCATCCGCTGCAGAACCATATCGAGATAAATAAACGATAAACAAAATAATTGATGATAGTATTCCAGAAACTAACATAATGCACTTGTACCAATGGTAAAAATATACTGCCTAAAATGTTTCTTTACTAATTTTATATTTATTTTTATATATTGTCTGCAAAAGACAATAGTAACTAGGAATGCAGATAAGAGGAAACGAGTAGAACTATAGTTATGCTCAAGTGTATATAGGAACCAAACTATCTTATCTAGCTTTGGCAGATAGTATAATCCCCTTTTGAATAGCCGTAAGCTGACTGCACAGCGTAAGTTTAGGTTTCTAACTTCCATTAATGTTTGAACCATATTTGATCTTTTGAAATTTTTAATCCATTATTGGCCACTATCATTTCATTGACCACTTTTTATATATCATTGTGGGAACTAAAGCGATGTTGACGAAAGCGAATAATAATCAATGATTAGTTAGAATGAGTAGTGGAAGAAGAAGAAAACACTTCTGAGAGAGATAGAGAGCGTTGAATGCTACTAACATTTCTTGGACTTTTTTCAACCTGACAAAACACTTCATTAAGTCTCTTGACTTAAGTTTAATGATCCGCTCAATACCGTTAGCTGTCGGTAGCATTATTCAGCGATGTTTTCTTTGGATTGGTACAAGTCTTCACAAAGTGAAGCTACGTAAACTCAGCCCAGTGCTGAGTGAGTGAGTTCAACTCGTAATACATTTCGGCCATGTTGATGGTTCGTTTGGTCTGCATCATTAGTATTTTTGCGCGCTCTACTGTATCATATCTGGTCTATTTGTTGTCGTCCGATGTGTTTCCGATGAACTAAGTAAGAAAAGTAGCTATTACCGCCACATTCGATTACCATTAGAACGAGATCATAAATAATGTAATGGGAAACTTAAAGAGACCGCCTTGGCATAGAAAGCTTACAATCTTCTGCGGTAGTGTTACTTACGCTATCTCTTGGAATCCTATATGCATGAGGTGATAACATTTATATTCTCTCAGTTTTACACTCTCTCTTCCTCTCTCTCTCTCTATCTCTCTCTATCTCTTTGTCTCTCTCTTTGTCTCTGCTCCGTACTATTCAATGATTAGCTCAGTCACACATGCAGTGTACAGTCACGAAGCTTTTGCAACTCGTAAAATTTCCTATGAGTATAAAAATACTGTGTACATGTATGTAACTGGCAAATCAGCGAGAGAAAGTGTAACAAAAATATTGTGATCATCAGACAGACTCATTTCTGCAGTAAGTACGATATGGAAAAATTCACAGTTGCCGAGATAATGATTACGAATGATTGAACACGAGAAGTATGCGGGGCTGAATCAATGGCTTGGCTGTTTTGTTTAAAACTTCGGCAAGAATGATTCGGTAGCGAGTTTCCTCGCGATCTGGGAGATCACGTTGAATAAGAACCGATGCAGCAACTGAAAGGATCAAGGGAGGAGTATCGAACTAAAACCGGAATTTTCCATACGAAGACGGCCATATGAGATTGCTGCGAGCGGCGCCTCATTTTAAAAAGATATCAGCATCCAATATGTTGTTTACGAGAAAATCAGGCAAATCATTTTTATTTCGTTAACTAAAGGAATTTTCAACGTTTTCTAATAGTATTTTTTTTTTCTCCACAAATCTAGATCGTGTTATTATTTCCTTTCGTGAACGTATTTGCCGATTAAATTAGCGAATTTTTCCTGCTATGAAAATTCTACGAAAACATCTTATCAAAGAGTATGTTTTCAAAATAACGCTATGCACATATTAGGCACGAGATTTGTTAGCGGTTGTCTTTTTTGTATTTGTATTGCTCGCCAACTGATTGTTTCCGATTTTTCATTTTCGTTTCTCCTTTTCGTTAACGAATGCTCAGGCCCCTTGTTATCAATCGACTTGACATGTCCAAATCGAAATCCTCATTAATTTCGCTCGCAACTTTCCGCGAGGACTAAAATGCGTCTGATTTAACTTTGCAGGTAAAAAGTTTTCTTGATGAAGTTAGCGACAACTTACACGTCCTACCCATTCCTTTTTACTAACTTAATGCGATTATAAATTGTTTTCCTGCAACACTTCAACATGACAAGCAATAAGCAACTGCTGCTATTTTCTCTTTAAGGTAAATAACAAAAATTTTTCTTTTGTTGCTTATTGCAATTTTTAAAGAAAACGCTTAATAAAAAGAGAAAAATTAATTTTATACAAAAAATAAGTAAAAATATTATTGTTAATCACAGCTGTCCATTAAATACCCCGCATTACTTCCCTTAATACCGGGTTAGTCAGTATTTGTGTATAACAACTTTTTAGAATGGGGAGTGTTCGAAAAAATGAAACGATCCAAACCATTTCCAATAGCGTTCGTCCTGGGATCGGCACGCCTCGGTGTACTAATGATTATATGCAAAAATAACAACCTGCTGGTTGCACACACAAATTCATAGACAACGCGGACAGACGGACAGACAAGCTAAAGAGGGTGGGTCCATCTCATTCCGTCATTTTGCTATACGTTGTATATTTCCTTGCAAACTTAATATACCTTGTGCCACAAGTGATGAAGGGTATAACAATTAATTAATTAATTCGCTAATTAAGTAGAATTGAATCCATATTTTTATGGTTATTTTCTATGGTTTCAATTATATTTGATAATTTTTTGATTGTCTTGTCTTGTTTTCGGGTGATTCCTCTTTTCAAATGAAATTATTTTATCTTTTTCTCAATAAGTTTTTTATCAAATCTTTGTATTCTTATCGTTCTTATGATTATTCTCATATACTATTCGAGTGTCCATGGTTCGATGTCGTGTTTTATGTAGATCGCAAAATTGTCGAGTCACATTCAACATTTACCAAAGGAATCATTAGAATGTTTATTGTCCTTGGATTTCGATAAGCTTTCATTGGCTTTGGACCTCTTTCTTAAGTATACCTCTTAAAACAAAAAGCAGCTTTCAATTTGCTCTCCATTTTATATAAATTCCGTTTACTTATTCATTTATTTTCTGCGACACTGTTGTGTCGGCAAAACTAGCAGGAAGGGTAGAAGTGAAATGTTTTATTTTATTTTATATAAATTTATTTACACAATTGCACCTTTTCTCTAAGATAAGCGTAATAGGATATAAGATATGTATATATATATATATATATATATATATACATATTATTTAATTTTTCCACCAGATATTCTAAGATTCGGTTTTGTACGTAAAAGTTGTCGATTTTGTTCAATGATTTGCTTTGGAAACGAAAATTCTCTCAATTCCTCCTCAAATTGCTTTAGCGTTCCAAATAGTAACGGATACAATTGTGGAAGTATGCCATGATCTAAAGTGGGGAATAGATGATGCAAAATGTGGTCGCCAAAGCTGATAAGTACCATAAAATGGCTGCCTTTGATCTCGTTGCGATCTATGCAAGCGTCCAATTGATAAAGACCCCAATCACGATCTTCGCGATTGGCATCTCCATCATGGTATGCAGTAGTGCAGTGATGGCCCGCATTCAAGCCAACTAAAGTGAACAGGAAACTACTGATATGTATAATACGCCACCATTGCATCAAAACAGACCAAAATGGTCCCTTTGCAATCATTAGCATTAATGCTGGTAAACTCAAACCGATTACATCATGCCAATACAATCGGTTCTTACTAATCAAGGAATGCATTACTCTGTAATGGAAGCAGATAGAATATATGTATATATGTATTTTAAAAGTTAACCTACTCTGATAAGATGTATGGAATTACCTTTCAATCAACTGATAGGGATATACAAAGACATAAAATATGGGTTGTATTAGAAGGGATAAGATGTGTTGTCTTTTGGAAGCATAACGTTCGCTGGGTACCCAACAAAGAAATGGCTCGAACAGTGACATTTCCAGATCTTGCAGAGAATTCGTATAGATATGATGCGACATTGCATGAGATATCCGCCATTCGGCGAAATTTAATAAAGTTAAGTTAAATGTATACATTTGCCAATTGTCCTTGCGATGAAAATAATTATGGGCCGCTATACCCAGTGAACAAAGCGATGCAGCCGCTATCAGTTCCATTAAAATTTTGCTTGAAAATCTTTGCAGCAAAGGTGCTGTCAAGCATGAGCCCAATGTGGTAAATAGTAGAAATATATGTATGAGCTGTTGAGTGCATTGCAATGAACGAATAAAATAATAGGTTAATATGAAAAAAATATATATATAAATAAATATAAAAATTAACATGAAAAAAAATGATAAAAAATATAATTAAAAAATTAAAGAAACTTTTCAAAAAAAATAAATACATAAAAAAAAAGTTTTTTAAAATAATTAAACTATTTCAAAAAATTATTGTCTGCTGTGCCTGAATCCTTCACATATGTTGTCTTGACCTTAAAGGAACCAAAAAATAAAATTTCAAGGCTTCATAATTTATTGGATAAGCACGAATGATTTTCTACATTTTTGTGTAGATACTGTGAAATTAGCCGTGATAGAATGTAGAGTAATGAGCAAAAACTCGCAATTTTACACCCATCACCGAAGGATGAGGGCTTTATGTAGATATTGTCAAAACGATTGCAGTGCCCAGGAGAAGTTTGCAGTGACCCCACAAAGTCTATACATTCTTGATAAGCATCAAATTGTGAATTGATTTAGGCATGTCCGTCTATCGGTCCGTCCGTCTATATATATAAATATATAACGTAATATAAATATAATATAAAATATTTATACATATTTATAATTATAATATATATATGTAGTTAGAGTATAATATAATCGCAAGCTCAACTTGTCCACACATTGTCCACACATTGACAATGTCTTTGCTAAAGTTTGCCTCCGAAAGTTACGCTCCGAAAACTGCACAATCTAAATCTACATCTGCCTCTAAAGTATAACTTGTTTTGTTTACAGTGCCGGACTTACAGACCATACCTCCGCGTTGATTCATGCTTTCTTAAAATTCTCGTTTCGCGATTAAATAAATTTTAGTTTGCTTATCTACCTCTAGAAGATTGTTCAAACTTGATCTCCAAGCCTTTTCATTGAACGACTACAGTTCCCCAAATCGAATAGAAACGCTTTCATATTAATACTATGTTTGTCCAACTCATCAGTCGAACGATCTTTTATTGTTCCGGTTGCTAGATATTGGAATGCCTTGCTACTGAGTCTGAAATATTTGGATGTCTCTTTGAATATTGCCCGCCCTGCTAAACTCATAATGTATATTTTGTTGTTGCTGGTAGGAGGAATTGATGATTACGGAGTTCTTGGAGCAAGATGATTACGTTAGCAGCTTAGCCAGCTAAGTCGTATACTCATATATGTTCTAGTTTTGTTTTGCGTTTGAAATATATTCATGTAACTTGATAGTAGACCTATGACTTTATAGTAACTGAACAAATGAATCAATGGATATACATTTTTTATCTCTTGCTTTTTAAAAGAGGGTGCATCCCAATTTGTACACCACCATTAGCGGGTGGTCAGACCGATTTAACCCATTTGCAAGTCAAATTTACTTGCAAGATGTTGCGAGATTTTCGCCAAATTTAAAGGCGATATCCGATGCGATCGTGAATAAGTTTAAAATCATAATAAATTTATGAAAAAATAAATAAAAACCAAAAATAGTAAATAGTAAAACAGAAAAGTCACGAGAAGTGATCTTTTTGTTTGGCTTTTTCTAATTACATTAGATTTTCTTTTCGGACGATAGTCCAAGTCCTTGAGTGCAAGAGCTACTTTACGCTTAAGGGTGCGATAGAAGCCATCATCGTGAAATGTGAATACGTAATTTCTAGGCTTTGCCGCTTTGCGTACTTCGTATTTAGAGAGCAAATTACTTGGCGCAGCCGTGATATGATGAACTTCGAATGCTTCCGTAATATCAGTGCCCTTAGTTTGTTCCAACCAAAAAGCACCACCTGGATGATGTTTTATAAAAGATGAAAAATCGTAGAGTTTATCATGAATACGCCAGAGCCCTTCAGCATCATCATCAATTTGTTTGTACTTTAACCAGCTGCACCGTGTTAAGAGCGTGTTAAACAAAATAAGAAAAATGTATATAATTAACAAATGCATCTAGAATTCATTGTACAATACACCCAATTCTCTTTTTACATGAATTTTTTTTACACGAATTTGATTTAACGATTAACACGACTTCAAAAGAAAAAATATTTCTTTTTTTACACGAATTATTTTGTCTCAACACGTTTTTATATTTACGAATTTCAGATATAATTCCCTTTTTTTTACACGCATCTTCGTGTAAAAAGAAAATTAGGTGTATAATCAAATCTAAGAGTTGCAAGAGTCGAAGCTTTTTATGCATTGGTTTTCAATTTTCTGATTTAACGGTATGTAGCAATCTTTGGCATTGAAACTTGGGTTATATTGGTTTTCAATTTTCTGATTTAACGGTATGTAGCAATCTTTGGCATTGAAACTTGGGTTATACGAAACCTTAAGAGAAGGCAAAAATCGATGTCAAATCGCGCTTAAGATTTTAAAAATCATTTAAATCATCATTTGATAGCTAAGCTGACATTAACTACTAAAGACCCCAAAAATATGATGTCGCACTTATGTTTGGTATTAGTTGGCATGATGCTAGAATACGAACTGATGTCAGTGATAAAGTAGACAAAATTCAAATCTAATGTCGATCCAATGGTATCGTCTAAGTTTTCCGTGATTTCTTTCGTGCTTCTTAAAAATGTTATTTCACGTTAGGGGTAGCAGGTAAGCAAGAAGGCTTGCGATTTTTGTCGAGATATTTCTTTCTTGTATCAACCTTTGCGAAATATGTGTGCGTTAGTTACATGGCGACTGGTCGCAAAAGGATTCCGTTTTCAGTATCCAAAACACATCATTGCAGCAAATTTCGTCTAAATAACTCAAATATTCCCAACAGTGGGTTAAACGGACAGATGGACAGACAAAATTATATCGATTGGGAAAATAATTCTGTATCGATCGGTATAATAAAAGGTGTAGTTGTTGCACAAATCCCCACAAATTTGATTTATTCTGTACCATAAGTGCTTTAGGGTATAAAAATGAAGTAATTAAAGCTAAAATTGAGCGCTTTCAAAATTCTACATTACCCATTTGCCGTTCCTTTGCATTACTAGTAAGAAGGCAGAATTCTTTTTAAGATTTTTCGCAATAGTTGTCTTACAGTCGCGTAACTCTGCCACTACTAAGTATAACAAACTAGACAATCGTGCATGTGAAAGTGGTCAGCCCCTAATTAATAAGGAAAAGAAGCCTTGGAATCTTTGTTATGGTAACCGTTAGAAAAAAAGCAAAAGGTGAGGGATAGAGAGCGACTGCATTATGGGAGATGTACCGGCTGTTAAATGTTAGATCTTCAGTAACCGACTTACAAGCGCAAACCCATCATAGGCAACGCATCGGTGTCGACAATGAACCAGATTTGACGGTCACGCGCTTAATAACTTTGTTACGCAGTAGCCCTGACTTTAAATGGCTTCACAATCGAGTAACTTTGATAATCGAAGAACATAAAAATGAACTAATTATTAATTTCGAAAACCAACCAAAGTTCTAAAAAAAAACATTTTTTGTTTTACAGTAGACTTCAATCCAGGCGACAGTCTTTCGCCAACTAGCGAAGAAACTACTAATTTCTGCGTTGAAAATGCTTTATAATGCAAAAAATTCACTTGTTTCCGTTCTGGAAATCTTGGTGGCAGACACGTACTGGCTGTCCTCTGGCCAGTTAGTCGTTGATAAAATCCATACAATTCTGCAAAAAATTGAGGAAAACCTACACATTTCATTATAAAAGCAATCAATAATTTGGATACCGCATGAATTGAAAGTGAAATATTGAATGGATCGAATCTCCATAACGCGATCGCTTTCGAAACGAAACGAAATAGAGCAGACACTGATTGCTGGCAATGAACGATTAGTTTCATACGAAAAAACTTGCTGAAAAGATTGTAAAGGAGAATAGTTTATCATTGGCACACACAATCAATCCAGCTCTCTAGCGTCTACAAATAAGGCGATTAAAGCGTGCAATTGAAATAAAGCGAAAGACAGGCTTGTCCAACCCGACGAGGTCAAGGTCAACAAGAAACATATCTTCAATGAGTTGAGGAAAATTGAAACAACTTTGCTAGGAAACTTTGATACCGAAATCTTGCCCGACGTTCGACTACCATGTGTCTCGTTCTTCATTTAAAATGTAGAAAATATAGTGTTCGAGTTACGCTACGAAGTTTTCTCCATAATCAACGTACACGAAAGTTGTTGAAAAACATTTTTTAATTACTTTCGTTTACCTCTGATTGGTTTTAATTAATTTTCTTCGATAAGTTGGATATTTTCGCGATATAGTGGACTTCCTCCAATCATCTTGCTCGAATTCGGATTTTAAATACGTTGACATGCTTTTGGTTTTTCACGATCTTTCCAATGCCGAATAAAGAATTAAATTAATTAATTTCTTTCACTTTGAATTAAATTAAATTGCACAAGTTTTCATTAATTAAAAGAATTTTAAATATTGTCTAGCTAATGATTATTAAATTTTATTATTTTCTTGTTTATTTCCACTCTACGCGCTGATTGTTGTGTTGACGGTTACGAGCTAATATCATATAAAACTCAAATGAATCGAATAAAAAAACTGAAGCCTTTGAAGCTCTTGAACTCTTGAGCGCACTCACAGAATAAGATATCAAGGGCCCATTTACTTTTGCAACAAAACATTGCTCAGGCATAATTAACACAACAACATGTACTACAGTGGGTTGTAATGATTGCTGCCATGATTTTGCGAAAACTTAAGCATTTCCTTCTATTCTTGTTTGAAAAGCCGTGCCCTCTTCTCTGTTTATCAGAGCCCTTTTGCGCGCCCCTGTTCGCGATTATAGTAAATAATCGCTTTGTTAGCAATGCACACATATATATAATTCAAGTTGGTTTTTAATCGTTTCATTTTTATAATTATACCGTAGAGGGGCATATTAATAACGCTGATTATAATTGAAACGCTTCAAATTTTACACTCAGCCAGGAAAACAAACATTCGCTTTTAATCAATCTTTACCGTTAAACTTGTTTGTCTATCATTGTTTCTGAAAGTTTATTATGCATAAAGCGTATTAATAGAATGACAACAAAAAAAAAAAAAAATTCAAAATCTAATGGAAATTCTATTCGGGAGACAGACAAACAGGTTTAGATAAATATTTTATCTTCAATATTTATTCTTTTTTAATAATAACAAGTAAGCACATTATGGTCGAGCCAAGCCGACCATTAAATACCTTACAGCACATTATCTAACACAATTCTTATTTTTATTACAAAACACAAAAATTATATCTTGTTTCTATATAAAGGCAAATTTTTCATGTGCGTATTTAGGGCAATGCGGGCCCAGAACGCAACCTAATGTAGTACAAGTTTAATCCTTACATATGTCAGGACCCAAAAATAGACGTAGATGGTCTAAATTTAGTAGAATCCAGTTTTGTACGAAATTACTATAATATTATGGGTCAATTTTCATCACTACACATTAAAACTTAGACTTTTCTGCTCTGCAAAGGATCAATCTTCGTGAAAAGCCTTACTTGCGTAGGATCCAAACTTGGTACAGTTAATTTTGTTAAGTTAAATTATTATAATGATATAATTTTTATCGTGAGGCATTGAAAATTATACCTTTTTGTCGTGTGAACTTTAGTTTTTGTTATATGAGAGGGGATTCAAAAACTGCCCCAGCCGGTCTAAAATTTTCACACCTATTCAGAATACCAAAAATACTAGTACTTAGCCACTTTTCCCGAGAAATTTTGGAAATTGCAATTTTGTTCCATATAACGACTTTTCATAGTAGGGAGTTGTATGGGGACTGGCCGAAAAAGTTGACCGATTCGAACCATTTTCAAGCGTCTTTCCTTAAATCAAAACACGTCACTGTACCAAACTTCATCAAAATATCTGAAAAATTGCGACCAATAGTTTGAACATAAATTTACATGGATAGACATCGGACGGACAGACGGACGGCTTAGATTAATTTAGATTACGATTTTGAATCGATCGGCATAATAAAAGTTGGGTCTATCTTAAGCTCTTCTGCGTGTTACGTACGACCGCCCTAACTTAATATACCCTGTACCACAAGTGGTGTAGGGTACAAAAACCAATAGTGATAGAAAGTTATGAATATCGTTTGCATTTTAAACTAAGGCAACTTTTTACTTACCGCTTACAAAATTGGACACACTAATAGCACACACTCAATGAAGCACGAGAGTCAATGAACACAAGAACATCTCGGCGGATTTGAAAAACACATGTACATGTTTATGTGGGATGATAAACTATGCTTTTGGGGGGGAGCATAGATGTGCCGAAACTCTCACGTTCTCTTGATGATCCCTGGAAACGGTTTTGAACAGCGAAGAAGAGGTTAAGGCTTGGACTATCTATAACTTGGCGACAAGTTTTCTGAAGCATAGCTTAGGGATACACTGGAAGAAGCACCTCTTTTCTCATAGACTATTGCTAAGAAGGAACTACAAATGAGCGGGTAACTGTTTACGTAAAATACGTTGATATAGTAATAGTCGAGAGCATGTTGTCCGCCCGCCAGATCAGATGTAGCACCCGATGCTAATATATCTTGAAGAAGGACAGTCTGGTGTTGGCTAGCCGAGATTGTATGGTTGATCCGAAGGCAAGAGTGACTATGTTGCATTAAGTAATGCCAAAGGCTTTAAACTCCACGG
This sequence comes from Glossina morsitans morsitans, assembly GCA_001077435.1. Taxonomy (NCBI): domain Eukaryota; kingdom Metazoa; phylum Arthropoda; class Insecta; order Diptera; family Glossinidae; genus Glossina; species Glossina morsitans. The sequence goes on from CCAG010008053.1 coordinate 11,664, forward strand.
GGGTCAGGAGCCCACTTACTACGTCACGAGTACCTGTGGGTAGAGGTGACAGCACTGGTGTACTGCAGATTGGTGCTTGCCAAGATCCTTCATCCCTATTACGTACATGTGGAAGTTAGTATGTCTAGTCCCCAGTTTGAACGCAGCAGTTAACCAATGTGTGAGCCCTGACTGCTAGCGACGGCCCTTCGGGGGGTATCGTAGAGATTGTGGTTTCCATCATTCCTAAAGCGAATATTTCGAGGCAATGATAGGCCTCAACACTCCCCAGAGTGGGTTTATTGAGCCATACACAATAAGCATATCTGAGTTCTTCCCATTTATCACCTGGTTTTGAAAGCTTGTTATATAAATAAAAATAAAATTACGAGAAGTGGCGTGTAGGGTACTTAAAGGGGGCCCATGCTCCATTGAAAATGGTCTTTATCGGACCACTTTTTCGATCACTTCCCATTTATCACCTGGTTTTGAAAGCTTGTTATATAAATAAATGTATTAGACAAAGTGGTGTGTAGGGTATTTAATGGGGGCCCATGCTCCGCTGCAGTGTTTTTACTTGCTTTTCTTATAAAAGCTTGAAGTCAACTTATTTTTTCATTTATATATATGTTTGGAACGAAATTAAAGCTATCGTAAAACTTTGCACTCTGAAACTTGGTTTCGATATAGCCACAGTACACACTACCTTGGTTTAGATTGTATCTAAGTTTCCATATTATATTTTAGTCTAAATTAATAAATCAATGCTTTTCGTTGCGCTAATGTTTATACTCTATACTACTCACAGTAAGGTTTTATTACGTTTCGTGCAAATTTATCTAACGCTCAGAAGAGCTTGTGTTATTATATCGTTTCTTATATCAGAAACCAATTCAGAATTATTTCCTCAATCGATGCAAGCATATCTTTCTGTCTGTCAGTTTGTCTTTCTGATATCTGTTTGCGTTCTATGAGTACGATTTTTGAGATATTTTGATCACGAATGCTATTTAATGTATATCGCTTGGGATCAACTTATCTTTTCATAAATCGTAATTTATTGACAAATGAAGCACAGGTCACTGTATTATTAGATTTAGGTTACTAAGTAATTGGGTAAAAGTAATTTCCACTTCTACGCCAGGTTCGATATTAATTGAAGTTATTTTGTTTGACTATCTCAGATGGAGAATGCAGATCGCAAGTTTTCGAACATTCTTTGCAATGTGTTTTCCGGTTGGCAATGCACAAGCTTTCGTCGGAATGCGCTCATATACGCTTAAATTCTGATTCTTATCACCTTTGAAGAAGTCAAGGCACACATTCCCCAGAGTGTGTACATTTCTCGAAGTTAAGGGATTAAATCCAAAGACACCATCAGAATCTTTAAGATGGAAACTATTAAACTCTCAGGGAGTTTTGGTGCATCTGTTATCAATAGCAGCGTTAGCGCTATTGGCTGTTTATTAGCAGCCATTTAATTGCTTGTTTTTTTATTCTCATTATGTTTATAGTTAACTGTTACACTGTACCAAACGATTACAAAGCGAAATTATAGAGATTTCTGTGTATTTAAGTGAATATGCGCTATGGACTATATAATCACATCTTTTAATTATATAGTTAGCACTTTTCGATTAAGACTTTTATTTAAATTTGTAGCAATTGTTTTTCCGTCATTTATGCATTCTCGAAAAATACTCGGTTGCCAGCCCTGGCAGCATTACTTACAGACTGATAAATGTAACCTTGGCCGCTTTATTTTGTGTATATGTGCACTAATGTGAGTCCATTGTCTATCCAAGAAATAAAAAGATAATAAAACTTAACTTTCATTATCTTCTCAAGATTTTCGTCTTCAATTCGTTGCCGAATTGTTAACTTGATGCCATATAAAGACCTCTTTTCCTGTGAGAAATCTTAACACGGGGATTATCGAGAAAAAGGTCCAGTCCCATCAACTGTTAACTGTTTTGCGAGCACAGGTGTTGTTTTTGCACTTTGAGAGAAATTCGATTTTTAAGTTGCTGGCGCAACATAAGGTCTGAACGAAACCTTAGGTCCACGTAACTGATTTTTTAAGAACGGTATTTTAATCTTTAAAAAAGCATTTTACAATTTTAGGATTGAAAAGAAATGATCAGTTTTTAGCCCATTGTGGGGGGATTTATAGTCCGAATTGGCTAACTTTTCACTGGAGCCTGATAAGAGAAAGGACAAGATAAATTTAAATGCTGCAGCCGTGATTTCAACAGGTGAGCACAGAAGAAACAGATAGGACTAAATCTAGTTAATCGATCGACAGTTCTCCATTCTCTCATGCATATTTTTATGGATTTAAAACCTAATCTACACAAACTATGATCAGAACAGTTAGAATACACTATTTAATAACTAGAAGCGGTCTGAAGTCTTCAATTCAATGCAATTCAAACTATTCATGATATTCGTCGAGTGCCGCGGGAAAAGGTACTTTGAAATATATATTGATGGGACTGGACCTTTTTCTCGATAATTTCCCTGTTAAGATTTCTTACAGGAAAAGAGGTCTTTATATGGCATCAAGTCTTCATTTTTGATCTTTTATAATGAAGACAAGTGAAGATTTTCTCCTCTTCTTTTTTAAGAAGCAAATCCACTTAACTAAATGCGGACCATTTTAGTTCACGTCTTTGCCCTCCTCTCATGTAAAGGGTTTACACGAGAAGTAAGTCACCAAAAATGTATAATTTTTGGCATTTTATAGCAAAGGTGATGTGAAAAATGATGCTAAGCAATGCCAAATAGAATATTCAAGCGCCGGCTTTTGCTCAACTACCTACTTAAATGTTATTGCCATTTGATTGATAAGTGGGCGATGCAACAGAGATTCCACAATTGGTGATAAGGGCGAAGACAAAGTGACTGTTATAAAGAGTAAAAGTATTGCTTATGCTTCAGTTCAGATTTGCTATCAGTTGGCGATTTATTAAAGCAATTTGTTGTCAGAAATTTTTGTTTCGCGCAATGGTTATCGAAGATTGGAAAAATTGTTGTATTTCGAAAAAGTTTCCGTCTTATCGAAATTCGAGAGTAATTACACCGTTCGGGTTTGTCTTTTAGAAAGCGTGCATGTTCACAAATCTCAGTTATAATTAACGATTTTCCTTAGCTGGCTCGTGAGCAAACGTGACGATGACGAAGCTGAAGGCCTTTGGCGTATCCGTGACACTTTATACGATTTTACGAATTTCATTGATAAACATCCGGGCGGCTCGTTTTGGCTTAAGGAAACGAAAGGCACAGATATTACCGAACTTTTTGAAGCTCATCATTTAAGCAGTTTGCCGGCCTCTCTCATTGATAGCTATAAGGTTCGGGATGCGATGAATGAGAGAATTTATACACTTACAATGCATGAGAATGGTTTTTATCAAACTTTAAAAAGACGAGTACGGGACAAGTTGCCAACAATTGATGTGAAAAGAAAAAGGAACAGCGATGTGAGTTCCATCGATATTCAATATTCATAATAATCAAAAAAATAAAAACAAAATTTCTATGCTACAGAATATACATTTGGCACTTCTATTATCGACATTTTTATCCGTCGTGTTTACCGCAAGATGGAATAGCTTGCTTTTATTGATCTTGGCTGGCACTTTACTTTGCTGGACTGTAATAGCAGCTCATAATTATTTCCATCGCCGCGACAATTGGCGCATGTATACCTTTAACCTGGCTATGCTGAATGTTTGCGGTTGGCGTATATCGCACGCCATGTCACATCACATGTATCCGAATTCCTATTGGGACTTGGAGTTGTCTATGTTTGAGCCATTCCTATGCTGGATACCCAATGAACATATGAAAACTCTGACGTTACGTTACATATCTTTTCTCATAGAACCCTTAGTTTACGCAATGACATTTTTACTCGATATTCTAACCAGGTACGACGGCTGGCTTGAACTATTTTCAAAAATTTTGCATATGAAATATTGATTACATTGGCTTTTTAGGATTTTCTACTCGATACGGTGCACCAACATCATGTACTGGCACGATTTATTAAATTTGACTATACCTTTGTCGATGTATTTGTGCTCAGACTTAACATTATTTATGTGTCTACGTCAATGGCTATTCATTATAATGGTGGCTAGTTTTGCCTTTTGCGTTATTGGTCTGAACGCTGCTCACCATGATCCGAAAATATATCACGAAGGTGATGCAGTCCGTGATGATCGAGATTGGGGCTTATTTCAAGTGGATACCATTATCGATCGCAGCGACTTGAAAAGCTCTCAATTCTTAGTGCTGACACATTTCGGGGATCACTGCTTACATCATTTATTTCCTACACTAGATCATGGCATTTTACCGGAACTGTATCCGATTTTTTATGAAACTTTGGATGAATTTAAAGGTCAACTGCGGGAATATAATCACTTTCAACATATTCTTGGGCAACACCGTCAACTATTAAGAGTGAAATCGAATTTAAAGCCACCGGGACTAATGTGAAAATAAATGTTTGTTAATCATTGCATTGCATTGATTTAATAAAATAATTACGTTTTTATGAAAATTTGAAAAGTAAAGCTTGAGTAAAAAGCCGAAGGAAGTTTGAGCGAATACGTTAACGCTCGCAATCATGTTATTATTAGGTACGACATTCGAGCGGAAAATAAATCGAAAATCATTTGCTCGACCTATAGTTCGCTTATCGTGTGCTGTGTGCGTCTAAAGATCGTGATGTTCCAGCACTTTTTGGTCATTTCACAAACTGAAAGCTATGTTTATATCATTCATTCTACATATACATGGGTTTCCGGTAATTGTGGGCGGGCATTTCATTTGGTTTAGCTGACTTTCCAAATTCAACTTAGCGAGACTTCCACGCAAACCTGTCACACTATAGGCGGACAAATAAATGATGCTATTGCTCCTTCACTCATGACTGACTTACAGGCATTGGGTAAATCTAAGATACAATATGTGGCGCATTTACAATAAAGAAAAAGATAAGCAAAGATTGTACCATACATTCAAAGTCTCCATTACCAGTAAAATTGCGACTCAGACATTAGTCCTGACACAGAGTCCTGTTACTTTTGCGCGCGAGGCAATTACACTTTGCCTTCACTTGAACAAGGCTTGAATGCTTATAAGTAATTATTAAGTATGACTGCACCGACTTGCATTTTGAAGAGTTGATCCCAGGTCAATAAGTCAAACTCAGTTTCAATTGTGTATGAAAACTGAACAATCGATAAATTGAGGATCAGATGGTACACAATCACAACGAATAGCAAGCGAGTTCTTTAATTAACTCGTGCTAAGCGTAACAGCGAACTTTTACTTGCGTGCAAGTAAAGATAGGTCTTAACGTAAAACTATTTCAAGATACTTTGCACCCACTGTTCTATTGTTAGAAAACATTCACCTAACTTTAGACTGTGAAATTTAAATAGAATTTTGAAAAAGGCGAAGGGTCTAATGCGAGATAGTAGAAATCTACTATATATAATATATAAGATAGTGTTGGAAAAGAAAAAAAAAAGGAGCCTGTGGATATTGAAAGGCAGGCTTGAAACTGAGTTTGATGAGAAAGGCGAAAAGGAAGGAAATTCAGGTGTGAATTTTTTAGTATTTGTTTCTTTTGCTATACCGTACATCAGTTGCGGTACAAGGTATATTGCGTTTGTACGGATGTACGTAACATCCAGAAGAATTTGAGTTAGATTCATTTTTTTATTCACAATCATTTTCTAAGCTAGTCTGTCTATCTGTCGTGTAATTTTTTGTTCGATCTACAATAATTGCTGAGATATTTTGATAAAGTTTGATACATCGACATATTTTGACCTAAGAACGAAGGCTATTAAAAATGGTTCAGGTCGGATCACGTTTTCGGCCACTTCTTGTATAACGACTTATTTTGAAACATTGTTTTATGAGTATTGAGGCATGGCGCACTATAGGGTTTTTACTTGTTTGGAATTATTTGTCGACTCGCACGTTTCTCACGTGTACGATAAGTCTACTGTCATCAGAGCTATATAACTCTAAGGCCAAACATTGTGACAAACGCTACGACCTTGGAGTATTATTAGTAATCGCTGCTTTTCTGTAAACTTAACAATTGATGTTCTAGGAAGCGTACACAGTAGGATAATACTTGTTAGGACCTCATGAAGGCGAATAAAAGGTTTTAGTTTTTTTTTATTGATTTACATTTATTTTGTTCCTTTTTTCTGTATACTTGTTCCTTTTTTTTTTGTTTAAATGTATATTTAAATTACGTTTATATACTTGTTTGTAGTTAAATAAATAAATTAAAAAATAAAATTATGAAATAAAAAATCATATTTAAATAAACACAAGCATGATTATATGAGAGAGAATAGAATATATAAAAAAAAAAGAAAAAATTAATTTAATAATGCATAATACAAAAGACGAATGGATATTAAGTGACAGCATCGTTTTCTTCTTGATATACGATACACAACTAATTGTTTTGTTGTTGCTGTTGTTGTTGTTGTTGTTGTCGTGATTTCAATTTTCGTTAGCATTTAATTTAAGAAACCGTTTAGTATTATGCAGTGAAGTAAGGATGGATGGTGTGTGTGGCTGTGTGTGTGTCAGTTGGTGGTATATATTCGGGTGCACAATGTATTTTTATAGTATGTGTGGGTTGTGATGCGATTTATACAAAATATATATAAGTAAAAATTTATATAAATAAAATTAATTTGTTGTTGTTGTTGTTGTTGTTGTTGTTGTTATTATTATTATTATTGTCGCCTATTCAGCAATGTTGGTAATGCTTGCGTTCTTCCTTTCATATGTTGTTCACATAAAAAGTTGATGATCGAAAAAAAAAACAACCTAAATACACATACAAAAGTATCTCTGTTCTGTATATACGACAAGATATCCATGTGTGTTTTACATCTACATAAATAAAGAACACTGCTGTAAAAGTCCTATACGCTAATCATATTCAATAAGAAGGCTTATGTCGATATTACATAATTTTTTTTTTTTTTTTGTTTCTTTTCATTTGTTTTTTTCTCTCTTTTTTACGGAAATTCATTTATTGCCTAAGTGTATTTTCCTCCCGTCGTTCGATTAGTTGTTAATGTTTCATTTTTTTTTTTTTTTTTTTTTTTAATTTTTATGTTTCCATTGTTTTATTTTTGTTCTTTTAAATTAAAAATTTTAATAATTAAAAATAAAATATTATTAATAAAGAAAAAAAAAAAAATTAGTTGAAAATGTGCTTTAATGACATTTAAAATTCGTTTTCTGGAGCAAGGTCGAATCTAGGTGGGAAAGCCATACCGTCCAATTGTGGCCGTACGGACATTGCTCGGGGCTATACAGAAGAATATAGAAAAAATAAAAGAAGAGAAAAAAACAATAAATATTAAAAAAAAATTTGAAATAAATTTAATATGAACAAAAACCCTCATTACATACGTATGTATGAATTTCTGTAGACACTATATCTCTATAATGGAATACATACAAATGCATGCTCGGTTTATATCGATCTACGTATATATATATATATATATATATATATATATATATATATATATACATATATATATATCTAGATAAATGTATAGGGAAGAGAGTGAGGTTTTTGAACGACACTAAACGAGACTAAAAACGAGCACATACCGTACTATATCTGTATAGTATATAGTACGAGTATAACAATAATAACTAAGAGAAATCAAAATTAGGAGCAAGATAATACGTTTGCGTTACAGCGAGATATATATATATATATATACATATATATATATAAAGGAATGGAAAGAGAGATACATAGTTTCAATCACTTCACGTTATATTTGCGAGTTGACACTGGTGACTGGCGGTGATAGTGGTGGTAGTGGTGTTGGGGAGATTTTTCACGGGAGTGCGTGTGCGTGTATTATGCAAACGCAAAACGAATTAGAAACGAGGTTGTGTGAGAGAGAGAGAGAGAGAGAGCACTTACAAATGTTACGAAAAGTATTTACTGATCCAGCATATTCTTGAAGCCACCTTTTGACGTTATCGGCTGCAGTACACACACATACATAATATAATTAAATAATTAAATATATAGATGTATATATAAATAATTGGTGATATTTGTGATAGACAGTAATAATTATAATTGTAAGCATATCGAAATTCAGGTTTCTTTTTGGGCTTTGTTGCTGTTTTTGTTGTCGATGATTCAATAGTATTTGAACCATAGCATGACTCTTTCGATTATGATGCAGATTGATGAGATAGATGGTGGGATTTTTTAAGCTGGTTGTATCATATGATTGAATGTTGAATGCATTAAGCTTTACTTATGATCTAAGACTCTCTTTGGTAAGAAATTGCATCGCATTGTGGACCGGAGTTAATTTTGCAGTGCCATTATCTTTTAAAACTGTGGATGGGGTTCATGGGTATTTTCGAATTTTTGATTTTTTTTTTTTGGTTGATTTGAAAGATAAAATAAAAGAAATGGTTCCAAATTATTCGAAATGTTCGCTTAAGAAGCTCCTATTGAAGGCCTGGAAATTCGTATGGGCACTTACCGCTGGACTGGCACCACGACCGACAGAACCGCCGCGACCCTTAGCGCGGAATTTACTGATGGCCTGTTCGGCTAAATCGGCACGTTCTTCGGCTTCTTCGAGCTCTTGTTGGGCCTTACGGAATTTGGCCAAATTGAGGGCGGCAATTTCTTCGGCTTCTTCAATTTGCCTCTTGTAGGTCTTAATCTTCTGTTGAAGTTTATCTACTAGATCTTGCATGCGTTCGTGATTCTTACGGTCTTCTTCGGACTGGAAGCTCAATTCCTTAATACGGCGTTCTGATTTGCGAAGGTTCTTTTGGGCATCGGCATGTCTCCTTTGCTCACCATCCAATTCATTCTCCAATTCGCGACAACGTTGCTCCAATTTTTGAATGGCTTTCTTACCGCCTTTGAGAGCGTTGGCTTCAGCTTCATCCAAACGAACTTGCAATTCTTTAATTTGCTGTTCAAGAGCTTTTCTTAGCTTTTCTTGAGTTTGGGCGTGGTCTTGTTCAGCGCGGAGTTCATCAGCGAGACGGGCAGCATCAACCATGGCCTTTTTGGCTTTTTCTTCAGAGTTCTTAGCTTCATTCAATAGTTCATCCAAATCGGAGTGGAGTGTTTGCAGTTCAGATTCCAATTTCCTCTTAGCAGCGGCGATGGAAGCATTTTGAGCAGAAACTTCATTGAGTTGTTCATGAGCGTCAGCCAATTCTTGTTCAGCTTGACGACGGCCGCGATCGGCTTGTTCAAGCAGAGTACGAGACTCTTCAAGTTCGTTTTGCAGAGCGTTGGCACGACGTTCGGAGATACCCAATTGTTCGCGAGCATCATCACGGGCTCTCTGCTCTTCTTCAAGAGCGGTTTGCAGATCTTTGAGTTGTTGTTGGTAGCGTTTGATATTCTTTTGGGCCTCGGCATTAGCCTAACGGAAAAGAAAAAGAAATTACTTGAAATTATATTTGGCTTCTTAATAAGGCATTACTAACCTTGTTGGCGTGATCCAAAGCAATTTCCAATTCGTTGATGTCGGCTTCCAACTTCTTCTTCATGCGTAGGGCCTCAGCCTTACCCTTGGCTTCGGCTTCGAGTGAGGCTTGCATAGAATCGAGAGCACGTTGATGGTTCTTGCGGGTATTTTCGAATTCTTCTTCTTTTTCTTGAATGCGACGATCGATTTCTTGACGCACTTGCGACAATTCCAATTGAGCGCGCAATACTTTGTTTTCTTCTTGTTCCAAAGCGGCTTCGGCTTCCTCTAGAGCGGCTTGTAGTTCATCCTTTTCGGCTTCCAAGCGCTTGCGAGCTTTTTCGATTTCATGGATGTTGCGACCACCTTCACCGATTTGATCGAGCAGATCCTTGACTTCATCAGCCAAATTCTTATTTTCACGGCGGACAGCTTCAAGTTGTTCTTGACCTTCTTCATAAGCACCCTTCAATCTGAACAATTCAGTGGAATAGTTGCGGCATTCCTTCTGGGATGCATCAAGTTCAGCGGCTAAATCGTCAACTTTGAGTTTCCATTCGCCAATGATCTTGTCGAAGGCTTTTTGTTTCTTCTCGGCAGCGTTGGCAATAGCGTTAGCACGGTCGACTTCCAATTGCAAGTCTTCAACTTCGGTGGATAGGCGTTGTTTGGTCTTCTCGAGACCGATGCATTTCTGGTTGAGCGATTCGATGGTTTCCTCAGCTTCAGCCAAACGAGCTTGCAACTTCCTCTTCGCTTCTTCTAATTCTTCGGAGCGGGCAACACCGTCAGATTCGTATTTGCTGCGCCATAATTGAGCTTCAGCGTTTGCTTTGCTGAGTTGACGTTGCAAATCGGCCTTTCCTTCAGCTTCTTCCTCAACTTGTTCTCGGAGGTTATCCAAGTCGTGTTCCAAGTTACGGAACTTACCCAAAAGAGTGGCGCGTTCGCGGGCTTCTTCATCGGCCAAGCGTTTGGTATCTTCAAGCTGAGTAGTAAGCGAGATCTTGATCTTGGATAATTGCGAAACTTGTGATTCGGCTTCTTCCAGTTGACGTAACAGATCGGAATTTTCAATGGAGAGCTTCTTCTTGGCGGCATCGAAATCGTTGAGAGTTCTGTTGGTCTCATCCAATTTGGATTGAACTTCGTTCAAGGTATGTTGCAATTGCTTGGCAATCTTCTCTTGGGCAGCCTACAGCGCGATAAACAAACACGATTAGTTTTCAAATCAGAAGACATTCTTAATCGTCTATGTGTAATGCAACATTGTGTACTATGTACATTTAGTGTAGGCATTTAGTTGTTAGAGGTTGAAAGGATAAATATCTAAGGTATATACACTGTGTTAGTAGGGTTATATTCACAAGTGTAGCTACTGAGATTATCATTTGTTTTTTTTTGTTTGGATAAGCCATCGAAATCTACTTTCAAAATTGACCAAGTCCTTTTGAGCTTTACAAGATCTCCAAAGACGCGAATCTTTGGAGCGACTTGAAAATCTCATGCATCCATGGAAATTCAGAAATTTTATATAGCAGCAAAAATATACAGCGGCATTTTCGGCAATAGAATAGCATTGTAATTATGCAATTTGTATACCTTCTCATTGGTAAGGTGATCGACGCAACTGCGGAGGTCGTTCAATTGCGCGTAGTATTCGTTCTTCTCCTTTTCAGCCCTAGATTGATAATAAAGTAGAAATGTGTTTTTTTTTTTTTTTTTTTTTTGGTTAGCAATATGTTAACATGTTGTGTAAGGGATAAAATATTTGGTACGCGCGCTGCATCACTGAAACCCATTTTGTAGCTGTTTGTTGTATAAAATAATTCAAGAACTTTTTTGCCGCAGGAAATTATAACAAAAAGAGAACGATTTGAGGTTTAAATAATTCTTGGATAGAATGTGGGTGTTTGTGTAAATTATTTGTACAAAGGTGTGGTGTGGTTTTTTGGCCGGACATTCGAATTTGCCCAGAAAAAGAGAAATTACCTTTTCACGAGCAAGTTGATCGCAGGCGGAACGAGTTTGGTTCAACTCATTATGACAAGTTTGGCGATCATGTTCAGCCCTAAATTATATTGGAAAAGTTTTTTAAAGTAATTATCATTTATAAAACAAACTCATTCAAAGACAAACAACACAAACATAGTGAATTGGAGATTCAATTAATCGATCCATATCATCGTGTGCAGCTATAAAATCGGGAAGAATATATAGAAATATGATTAACACGTCCAATACTCACTTAGCCTTCAATTTGTTGAGCTGATCAACTTGTTCAGCCATTTCAGCGACAGCATCGTTGTGCTTCTTGCGCAAGTTGGCCAAAGTGGATTCGTGTTGGATATTGGCTTCTTCCAAGTCGCGACGCAATTTGCTGAGTTCGGCTTCACGTTTCTTGTTGAGTTCAATTTGGGCCGAAGTTGCACCGCCGGCTTCCTCAAGACGTTCGCCCAATTCTTCCAATTCGCGGGCCAAGTCAGCACGTTGTTTCTCAGCCTTAGCACGAGCTTGACGTTCAGCTTCGACTTCTTCTTCCAATTCCTCAATACGGGCCTGCAATTCCTTGATTTGTCGTTGATGTTTGCTTACAACAACTTGTTCATCATCCAATTTGGCAGTAATTGACGACAATTCCTTGTCTTTACGTTGAATGGTCTGTTCTAATTCCTTCTTGTTGCGTTCCAAATCAGCGACAGCTTCTTGGGTGAGTTTCAAATCACCTTCTACCTTGCGTTTACCCTTTTCAACATCACCACGCATTTTCTTCTCACGTTCCAACGAATCCTCCAATTCGTCTAGGGTCTGTTCGAGCTTAGCCTTCACTTTGTTCAAGTGATTGATTTTGTCTTCAGCAGCTTGCAACTCTTCACCAGTCTTTTGGTTAGCTTCACCTTGCATCTTCTTCTCCTTATTCAATTTATTGATGAGCTCATCCTGATGGGCGATTTCATCGTTCAAATTGCGGATTTGATGATCCTTGGTGGCCTTGTCTTGCTCAGACTTTTGAACATTCAATTCCAAGTCTTCAATATCTTTTTTCAGGCCAGAAATTTCTTGATCAGCCTTTTTCTTCTGTTGGAACAATTGGTTGCGAGCATCCTCCTCTTGAGTCAAACGATCTTGAATATCCTAAACGAATTGAAATGTAAAATGTGAAGAAATCTCGCATACACCACCTAGTACTTAAACGTCGATATTTTCCCATCAAAATTCGTTATACTTACACGTAATTGATTTTCGAGATCGTTCTTCTGGGCTTGCAATTTGGCACACCTTTCTTGATAGTCTTGCAATGCACCTTTCTCGCCGGACAAGGAATCCAACAACGCAGTCTTTTCAGCTAACAATTTGGCATTAAGGGCCTCCAACTCCTTGCGGACCTTAACTTCAGCGGCATGGGCTTCTTCAGCTTTCTTTGCCTTCTCTTCTAAGCGCTGTAAATCGTTTTCAGAAATAAGAGGTTTATTTTATTTTCGACTTCAGTCCCTGAAATTTGTTCAGAACTTTTGCGTTGCGGAGCTGGTGGCTCACTGATAGGCGAACTGTCTTCAACGGCACTTTCATTTTCGATTGCATTTGACGGCGTTTCGTTTGATATTGGCGTGGTCGCTGATGAGCCTTCCTCGGAATTAGAAGCAGGGGCTTTTTCTGATTTTTTCGATTTTTTAACTTTTTTTTCATCAGCCATTTTTTAAAATTTTTTTTTTTTTTTGATTTTATAATAATTAAAAAATGATGTTTAAATATTTCCGCGAACGGCAAATGAATCGATTTTTATTTATTTATTTATATTTTTTTCTTATCTTTTTTTTTGCAGTTACGCACCGATGCTTTCTTTGTTCGAGTAATTCTTTGTAATTTTCGTTTGATCGTTTCGATATATATATATAAATATATATATATATATATCGCTAGCCCAGGTAACTAGGTCTGTTTAGCTACTGGTCAACAACTGGAATGATTGCACTTTACAACTGCTTGCGCGAATATGAAATGAGATGACTAGCGCGCGCCCAACACTCTGTATAACTATGAACCATTCATAATTAATATATTACCAGGCCAGCCTATCCATGGGACGGACATTTCAATCTGACAAAACACTTGGTATTCTTCATCATCATAATTATCGTCATCGTGAAAATAACAGCAGCAGCAACGGCAACTGCAGCATCAGCAGCAGCGTTACCGATCGATATGGCACAGGTGTGCCATTCGAGTGAGTAGCCATTATATATATGCATTTCATTTTAACATATACACTTAAAACAAAAAAAGAAGACACCTAAACCTACCTAATCAAAAAGGCTTGATATGTTTAATATTCTATCAGAATTCGATATTTGAGAACGGGTGTGAGCCGAAAAATAGAAGAAAATATAAAAAAATATATATATGAAAAATCATAATTTTTTATTACTCATCCGCATGTACGAGCACACGCACATCTATGGTTTTGTAGATGTTCTGCTTAAAGTGCCTTCAATCAAATCAAATAAATATCTCTATATACCTGTACATGAGAACATCTCTATGTACAATCTATCACGATAGGTAGGTAGCAAAACAACAACATTTCGATTGCCTAGGTCTGCGTATTAATTAGAAGGGACATAAAAATTTCTTGCCTACGCGAGCGCGTTATCTTTTTTTTTTTTTTGTTTCGTGTTAGAGAAGATTTTTCTTCTTTTTTTTTTCTTAAAATTTTTTTATTAAGTAATTAAAAATAGAGCAAAGCAGAGTGAGGTTAGGCCAAATACCGTGAATACTTCTGTGCTGCTGCTAACGGGCATAGCGCTGCCAATGATTTTATTTATTTATTTATTTATTTATTTATTTTTTTTTTTTTTGTATTGAAAACGTTAAGCATAGCATTGATAAAAATATCTTGGATTAATGGCGTCCATGATACATTTCATAAGAATTAATGAGCCTGCCAGCGTACGGTTTGATACACATCTTCAGTTCTGTTCTTCATTTGCTTTGTCCCCCTTTTCCCCACAATTACATGCAAGAGTCTTACAACACTTCCTTAACGCATTAATTCTTAAACATTTGAAATCAAAATTCTGATCATAATTTTCTTTCTGTTTTCGTTTTCTTTCTTTTGTTTTCCAGATAAGCATCTTGTAGTGGAACAAGCGGACGATAGGTATGTTGTTAATCAGAAATACTCTATAAATATAGAGTGATGACGAACTGAAAGTTTTCCATGTTATGTGAAATGAGTGGGTTTTCTAAATTTAGATCGAAATTTTTTTTTCCTTTTTTTTTTCTTTCTTTTTTGCTATACAATAATTTTTCCTTTTCTTTCGTCTTTTTCTTTTTTTGTTTCCTTCATATTGGAAGGAAAATCAATAAGTTATTCGTCATAGCGAAATCATTGAACATCATGATTACGATGATCGTATAAGAGAGTGGGTGGGTCAATAATTTTCCTTTCTAATTACATCTAGAAGTGTATAAAATTATTTTTTTTTTTCTTTTTTGAATTCTCTGACATGTGATTACAACACTAATAAGTTTTTTTGGGACAAACACATTTGACGTCTCATTACGAATTGTATTAATAATTAGGAAAAAGGCAGTTGCTGCAGTATGTGAAAAACATTAAAAAACAGCTGCTGCTGCTGCTGCTGCTGCTGCTTCTGCTGTTCTCGTTGTTGCTGTTGCTGTTGCTTTAATAAGCAAAAGAATGATAACATCGTGCAGTAGTGGCAACAAATTATTAAAAAAATGTATCCGTGGTATGTGAGGGCCGAATACCAATTTACCATGTCACCGTCGCATGCATATATAAATATATGTATGTATGTAGGTATATATGAACCAGCTCCGTTCGCTTTTCATTTTCTTTATTTCATTTAGCTTCGAATACTTACAGCGATCTCATCCTCCACGCGCGATACGTTGAGCAAAGGCTTGACCTTCTGCCACAACTTGTACCAGGGCCAGGTACGCAATTGCAAGTATTTGCGCAAATTACGTTGCACAACTTTAAGGGCAACACGTTGTTCTTGCAATTTCTTGAAGCCTTTACGAGCCAAGTAACCACGAGCCCAGGCCTGCATCCAGGACATAATTTTGCCCAAACGTTCATCACGGAATTCCTCCATTTGACCCAAGACACCGGCGCGGAAGAATACCTATATATTTTATAATTTTACAAATTATTAGACATGAAAAGTTCGCCTTTCACTGGATGGATGTGAACATAGAAACAGTTATATTTACAGAGAGATATCAGTGCTTGAAGTGGATGTTTTTAACCAAAAGAAATGATTTTTTTTTGACACGAATTTCTTTAAATTACCTAACAGCTTAAACTTCCTTAAGCTTTCATTAAAATAGATCAGTAAGTAAGTTGTAAAAAGATAACGAAAAACTCTCTCAGAAATGATGAAATTACTCAGTCGATTTGTTTGGATTCTCTGGACTGGAATTCATCTCAGCGAATAGTAGTAGTATGCCCGTTCAGTCGTCTATCAAACTGCCGGCTCGATTATCGATCATCTGCCATCATAGTTTTCAACTGCACTTACTAAGCAACAGAAGTCTCGAAAGGAAGCGAATGAACGCCTGCTTTCTTGTCTTTGGAGCACCGTACATTTTTAATGTAATATCGTTTTCTTTCTCTAGCAAAACTCTTTCTCTGTGGTTTAGTGTCAACTAAAATTTGTGAAGAGCTCTCCCGAAATTATAGTTAAACTAAAGAAGAAATATCTTCCAATTTATTTCGTGGGAAACTTTTACTTACACGCAACGTAAACTTTGAAAATTGTGTTTATTGAAAGTAGGTGCAAGCACAAATTGCGTGCTTCTTGGCTTCTAGTGACACTTGATGGTAATAAGTCTTCTGATTGCTCACTACAACTGGACTGCCTCACATTCATAATCCATTTCTTTCTATTTTCCCTTTAATCAGTCCAACGACTTCCTTTCGCTTTAATAGAATAGATATTGCTTCTCGAAGAGCCTGCAAGAAGCACTTAGTGTTGCAGAGGCTTAGAAACGCACCTCAGCATATGTTGTCGCCCTTTCATGGAAGACTTTGAGTCAGCTTTTAAGCTTGCTATTGTCGATTTGCTCCCGCCTCTGATACATTTTGAAGTTTACAACGGCTATGCGAAGAAGTGTACCTTATAGGGCCGGAAACTTCCGAGCTACGGGCAAGTAGTCGTAGCGTAAAAGTGTAAAAGTTCATTTATGATTTGTCAGTTCCAGGTGAGAAAGGTGCTAGAGAACGTCACATGTAATGTAAGTCAAAATATTAGAACCGATTGCTTTGCTCATAGAGTGGACTTAATAAGCTTAGGCATTCTTCTTAGGGCCGAAAGAGAAACATTTTATTAAAATGCTGGAAAATACTTCTTTACCGATTACTCAAGTATTAGCGAGAAATATTAACTTTCTTTAGGTATTCTTCTTAAAGTTTAAGTTGATTACGGAATGTTATTAAGAATGTACGAAACAGGGAACCGTTTCACCTATTAATTGAAGGGAATGTTGTTTATCGAAAGTGAATAAAAAAGAAGGATTTATTAATGTCGGAACCCTGTTGATAGAGGTTACTATCTTTAAATTGTATTTTTATGTATTTATTTTAATTTATTTTTTATTTTATTTAATATTTTATTTTGTATGCTGTTATAGTTTATTTTATTATGATATTTTTTTTTCTTTATTTTATTATTCTTAGCATTATTTATTTATTGTTAAATATTTTATTTTATTTTTTATTATTATTATTATTATTAGGTGTTTTTTATGTTAGTTTAAAATCTTTCTGCCACAAACGAAAACAAGTCTTTACATAATTTATTTAGATTCGATCAAATTCGAATTATTTATCCGAAATAGAATCATTTCTGTTGGCGAAACATTGAAAAGCGATTAGAAGATATTCGGAAAAATTATTAGAAATACAAGCATAGACACTAAGAAGGTAAATAATACATAAATATATAAAATAATTCATATAATAAATGAACACATAGGACAGACATGCTTTGTACAAAGTTTGTATACAAGAAAATAAGAATTCTTAAGCGTATACATGTTATTGTAATAATTGTGTTTGTAGATATTTTTAATAAATGATTTTCTTTTTTTTTTTTTGCTGATTATTTGTGCATATCGAGAATATGAAAGCGTGCGTATTGAGTGCGTACAATGGTATACGTTTATATGAAGAGAGTATATTGTCTATGATATACCTTAGTATTGCCAAGACGGAATTGATCGTCGGGCAAATCGATATAATTAATGATAACTTGTGTGGCCTTCTTGGGATCGTCAACGCCAAGCAATTTTTTTGGACACATAATCTTGTAGCTGTATGCGTGTATTTGCGATGGTTATTGTGTTCGTAAAGGATAAGGATTATTATTTTTATTTTTCGAGGAGGAAGGTAGGCAAGAAAAATGTAAACAAGATTAGTAAAATACGTAAAAAAACGGTAAATTTTAATTAAAATTGTGATTTCTTTGAAAATAAGAATCACAAAACACTGCTACAAATAAAAAAGAAATACAAAAGACACTAAAGGATTTCAACCAAGTAAGTAAAAAAAAAAACAAAAAAAAACGAAAAACGAAAAATGAGTTCATTAGGCTTTAAAGTCTTTAGGTATTTTCGCCCTTTCATCTAAGCTTAGGTTTTGAGCAAGTTTTTTACTTGCTTTAACCAAATCGCATATTAATGATAAAACAATGTAATGTTTGTGTACATGTTTTTATATATAATTTATGTAAAATTATTGATTGGATTGGATGCATGCCTTTGTGTTACCCATGCGGTATTGATCTTCACCCAATTCGGTGGACTCGACCAGAAGTTTTGTGCACTTTTTGGGATCAGTCATACCCTTGATACCTCTTGGGTTTAGAATTTGATAGCTGCAGCGTGTTTCAGATGTGAATGAAAATACAAATTTTTGGGGGAATTTATAACAACAACCAAAAAAAAAAAAAAAAACAAATATCACAAATAATTGAGCTTAAAAATAAGTGAGTGCTACGTGTTTACAAATCAAAAATTCGAAAAAAAAGCTTTGCTACTTTGTATTTGTATTGAAAAGACCTACACAGACTTAAACTGTAGGTTGATTGCGTTTGTGGCTTTTTTACTCTTCATGACTATGTATGAATAGCTTTTCTGATACAATTCAGTTTTCCTTCGGGATGGTAAAGTGATAAAATATATGTGTGTGGCATCTACTTGTGTCTAAAGAAAAGCAATCAAAACAATAAGAATATTGAACATGCCTTTGTGTTGCCCAGACGAAATTGATCTTGGTCTAGTGCGGTGGATTCTAATAAAATCTTGGAACATTTTTTGGGATCGCCTTGTCCCAAAATGCCTTTAGGATTCAATATCTGATAGCTGTGGAATGTGTTTATAAAATATTTATATATACTTATATATATATATATGTATGTATATATGTATAATATTGTATTAAATTGTACGTATATATGTATGCATTGTGAGACTGACTGCCAAGAATAAGTACAACTTAATATTGTCATATATATAAGAGTGAAGGGAAATTTATTCGTTTGTTGCATGTATCGATTTTTGTTTTTGTTTCTGTTTCTGTTTCTTTTCTGTTTGCTGCAAACTTTTCTTATCAACAACAAAACCACATGCAAGAGACCTTCGAAGAAAAAGGCTTTTTTTTTTTTTTGCTTTTCAGGGTTTCCAAGATAATTGTGTTTGCTTTTTTTTGTTTGTGTTTTCTTCACATTCACATTCACATTGTGAAGAGCACATTAAACGTTTCAAACATACATAAGCAGTCAAATTGCTTTTTCCCATTTTTGGTTTCGCATTCCAAAGGATAAGAAGAAAAAAAGAGAGTAAAGAAATCAAAGATAGTGAGGAAGGAGTGCGTAAAGAGACAACTGAAATAAAATATCGTGCCTTAGTGTGACCAGTACGGTACATATCGGGATCTAATGAAGTGGACTCGAGAAGGATTGCCGAAGCTTTCTTATGATCAGCCACACCTTTTATGGCAGCCGGAGAAAGGATCTGATACCTATTAAGATCAAGTATTTACAGGCATACAATTGAATAATAAAAAATATATAAAAAAGAGAAACTGTGATCAATAAATGTTCGGTGAAATTAAACGAAATAAATAAATACAAATTCAACCGTTATTATAAAAAAAAAAAAATGGACATACAATTCCTTTTCAATTGAGATTTTTGCTTTAACATAATCGTCTGGTATGAACAACAAGATGTTTGCAATAATTCCCCTCCTTTATAAGAAATGACGCGATAATGGCATTGCTACCAAGCCGTGATCAATGCTAGCTGAAAACTTCCTTGTTTAGGTATATTGGCCGGTTAATTCGGTAATCACTCGTAAATGGAAAAAAACAAACTGAATTCATACCTTATACCACTTCGTTTAATACAGTTATTCATATAACGACAGTTTAAAATAAGGCTTTATTTGGGGAGTGGTTGAGAAAGTGATCCGTTTCGAACCCTTTTCAACAACGTCCTTCGTTGGAACGAAATATGTCCGTCTAACAAATTTCATGGAAATATCTCCAAAATTGCGACCTGTAGGTTGAGCATAAGAAAACAAGACGGACAGACAAGCTTCAATCGATTCAAAAAATGATTCTGAATCAGTCGGTGCAATAAAAGATGATTCTCGGCCAAGACCTCCTCCCTGAGTGTTACATCCGCGCAAACTTAATATACCCGTGTACTACAAGTGGTGTGTGGTATAACAGTGAAAGTGACATATTCTGTCCTGTGTCATCAATGCAATTCAGTGGCTGCCTTATCTGTTATCCGGATAACGCAGCTAAGAACACTGAACTAAACTACATCCCGTCAATATTGCTATGGCTATTAGTTAGATAAAATTCAAAGATGCATCCCGCTTTCCCAAAATAGTTGTACAATGGCGTGCGTAGAGAACCTTTTCTGGCAGATATCATCATAGGTTTGTTCATGGCGAACTCGTTTTTGATGTATCCGCATCAAGTCAAGTTGGCAGAGAAGGAAACCATTGTCATCATCTTTGGTTCTGTAAAGCAATAAGCTTGCGAAGGCTGGAAGCCTATATAACTGGGAACGTATTTATCCGGCGGATTAAGTAACCATTGGCCTATGTTATCTATTATTATTATTATATGTTAAAGACTTGGGATCGATTTTTAATTTTTTTTTTACTCAGATACTACAGGTAGCTGATCTGTACGACGATATGTTTTTCTGTTTTCTACTCGTAATAACGGTTGAGTTTCAATCATGCGTTCACGTGAGATATAATAAAATTAAAAATATTTCCACATTTTCCATATTTCAAATATTTTCTGATTTCTGTATCAAAAAATATTAATTCTACGCAACAACTACTGTGGTGCTAAGTAACAAAAAAAAAAAATAAAAATTAAAAAAAATTAAATGAATAAATAAATAATAAATAAAAAACCAAACAAAAGAAGAAAAATTAACGATTGAATTACTAAATTACTTGTACCAACCAACAACTACTATAATACTATAAAACTATTTGTGCTATTTGTGCCAATTTTTTTACAAAATATGTGCGAACTAAACAAGTATACGTACAAAAGGTGAAATTCACTACAGATACACATTTCCATTATTAATCATATCTCGAATAAGATAAGGAATAAATCGTGTAGGCAGGGATAGTAAACTAAGGTGAGATAATTTAATAATAAAAAATGTGAGATAATACCAGCGAATAAAAATTACATGTGTGTTCGACAAAACGGTGTATTACTACATCATCATCATCATCATCATCATCATTATCATTATCATTATTATCATTATCATGAATACATAAGGGATTACAAATAATTCATTCACTTGAGGGAGAGATAATAAAGTCTACGAAGGTGAAGGTATCTAAAGACAAATTTTATAGAATACAGAAGGGAGATAGACTGTGTGCGTGTGGGTGACACAGTACAGTACAGTACATTACATTATGTGCTACAACACTACATGTTCTACATAAACAAAAAGCAAAATTATAGCTTGCGTGCCTTTGTGTGACCGATACGGTACAAATCAGGATCCAAACCAACGGATTCCAAACATTTTTCAGCAGCTTTCTTGGGCTGCTTTTCTGCAGCCATAACAGCTGGTGCCAAGATCATATAACTAATTTAAGTAGAGAAAAACAAACGTTAAAAAAACTCAGATTTAAATTGAATTCTTTCTAATTTTCCAATACATCTACAACCACTAATGGACAAACATTTTACAGCACAACTGTCGCCTAATTTTCTACAATTTTCTCAAAACTTCTTAATACAATTTAAAAAAAAAAAAAACAACAAAAGAGCACAAAAACAAAAGAAATAGATGACGTTCCGTTGCTAAGAACATATGTACTTACCGCTGTTTAAAGTCAGGGTACATCATTCTGTTGGGGAAGCCTTTACGGCAAATACGGATACCTTCAAGTACACCGTTACAAGTTAGCTGATGCATTACCAAGTGAGCGTCAACGACACCGGGCTGTTTCATTTCGTTTGGAATGATGCAACGTACAAAGTGAGGTTGTGTCGAGTGTAAAGTTGTCATCAAACTGTTCAACTGTTCTTTGTAACCCGAGGATACAGTAGCGAAGCCACCACCCTTCTTACCACGACCGCCCTTGGCTTGCTCACCACCGCCCGATTGGCCAGGATGATCGGCGAAGATTTCAACCAATAAAGCATTCTTTGATTTTTTGAATTGATCGACAACAGTGTCGTTCAAGGGATCCTTGTTCTTTTCCAACCAACCCGTAATATTATAGGCTACGACACCAGCATAATGGCCAATGGCAAAGTGAGCAGCTTGTTGACCGGGCTTTGGTGGTTTCGGCTTCTGGAATGGAGCCGATTTGCCCAAATGAGTGTTAACCAATTTTTCAGCAAAGGTCTGATCAGTGGCCTTAGGGAACATAGACTCTTCCTCAAGAATGGACAAGATGCCCATAGGCTAACGTATGATATAAAATTTTTTGAGAAAAAAAAAAAAGAAAATTTGATTAAAAAATTTTGCATTTGAAGAATGAATGAAGAACTCAAAAAGAATGCAAAAGAAGATCGATAGACATTAACGAGAGAACACAATTAGACATAGAGTTAACTTACCTTTGGTTAGAAGGAAAGCGTTATCGTTATATTCGAAGGCTTAAGTTTGCTATGACATATTAAATATAGGTTTGATTTGTTGTTTTTTTTTTGCAAATGTCAAATGTTAAGCTTTTTCATTCATTTAATATGCCATTCAAACCGGATATCTTTGTGCATGTTAAAGTAGGTAAATAAATATTATATTTAAAATGTACATTAGAGAACAAAAATTAGCGAGAAAGTATAAAGAATTGTTCAGACAATTTATAAATATGTAAGAAAATGAATTGAAGAAAGTTTGAGGTTAAACAAGAGACGACTACGCGGATTATGGTTAAAAGTGAGTGAATAGAATTTTTTGATAATTTCTTTTTTTTTTCTTTTTCGATTGTGATAATCGTTGCCTTTTTTCGCTGTTGTTGTTGTTGTTGCAGTAAAAATGAAGGAAAAGTTGATATATGAGTAAAAAGAATGGAGCGAAAGAAGAAGAAGAAATGCTGAGTGCACACAATTGTGTATTAATTAAGTTAATTTTTTTTTTTTTTTTTGTAACTTTCTTTTTTTTTAGACGATCTACGAATTAAGAGAAGAGCAGTTGACTACTGGCTGGCAATTGGCAGTGATAGCTCCATTTATATGTATATATGTATACCTTTTCAATTAAATCAATACACAATTGTAAATCCATGCCAAAATCAATAAAGGTCCATTCGATGCCTTCGCGTTGATATTCTTCTTGTTCCAAAACAAACATGTGATGATTGAAGAATTGTTGCAATTTTTCGTTAGTGAAATTGATGCATAATTGTTCGAAACCATTGAACTGTTTACCGAGAACGGAATAAAATATGTTTTGTAGGTAAAGAGAGAGAGAGAGATGATAACACATTCATATATGTTTTTGTTGTTTTTATGATTTTAGGAAGTAAATTATTATTAAATGATTAAATGACTTATGAGTGATTATGACGTGATTCGATTAGTAAAACCTGGGCGGAGAGGATTGTACGCTTTTTGGTCAACGATAAGCGTCTCGGGCGTAAGGGATACAGGCAGATACCGACAAACTTGGTTAATGTCAAAAATTTCGCCAAGTTTTCTCTCAGTCCTATCAATATTTTCTTTTTCATATCATTTTATAAATTAAAACACATTTTTATATACATAGGAAGCACATTCCAAGAAATAAATAAATAAATCTTATTATTATTCCGATAGCGAATATTGCTTGAATTGTTTCTCTTCTCTTGTCATATAGGCAAGAGTAGAATAGAATAGTGTGTAGAGTGTAAAGGAATAGGCGTAGAGGTTGCCAGACAAACCTTTTCAATTAAATCAATGCAGGCCAACAAGTCCATACCGAAATCGATAAAGTCCCATTCAATGCCCTCCTTTTTATATTCTTCTTGTTCAAGCACAAACATGTGATGATTAAAGAATTGTTGCAATTTCTCATTGGTAAAGTTGATACACAATTGCTCAAAACCATTGTACTAAACATTGAAAGTGTTGTGCGTGACATTAGCATAGCATGTATAACGTATACAAAAACATGCTTATGTGTAAGCATAAAAAATGAAAGAGTGTAGAGTAGTATTCGATTGGATTGGATTGTATAAAAACACAATGCATCAGTGGATAGTGAATCGTTCGCTTACTTGCTTTGACCATAGATGGATAGATAGACCGATCAAAAGGGGGTAAATGAACTGAGGGCATATCCATTGACAAAACATAAAATAAGATGGTATGGGTGCGAATTTAACAAAGCACACTTAATGCGTACGCACAAGTAGTCCAAGTACTAAAGTGCTATCTCTTGGAGTAATCACAAAACACAACGTAAATAAAACAATGTCTAATATATATAGACTTCACGGAATGGGGCCAATTAATTTATAGGTTATAGGCACCTTTTCAATCAAATCGATACAAGCCAACAAGTCCATACCGAAATCGATAAAGTCCCAATTGATACCTTCTTTCTTGTATTCTTCTTGTTCCAATACGAACATGTGATGGTTGAAGAATTGTTGCAACTTCTCATTGGTAAAGTTGATACACAATTGTTCGAAACCGTTGTACTAAAGTGTTTTTACATTCAAATATAGATTTATTTTAGCAAAACAAAAAAAACAAAACTCTAGAAAGCAATCGCTTTCCTTGGATTACAGAGTAATGTTGTCGAAATGTTGTAAAGCGACCAAGTGTTGTGAGAGTATTCTACTCAATAATAGCTTGTACTATTTCATTAAATATATGTTTGAGGTAATGTCTAATAATAATAATAATAAAAAAAATTCAGCAAAACATTTTAGAAGAAATAAAATAAAACAAAGGTCTATAAAAATATGTCTTTTTTTTTTTAAATTTCAAAAAATAAAAAATTTCCAAAAAACTTTACATCTCTACGAACTCAGGTTTCGTTATGTTACCTCTATGTGCGTCAATGCGCAAAGATTTCACTTAAAATTTGCAAAAACTGAGATGAAGAAGGTTTTCAATTGGTAAAACAAACTAAAAGATTCAAGCTTTTTTCATCTAACTGCCTCTTAGAGTCTCTCTAATCAGTGTAATGGGCTTAAACTAAAAAAAAGTTATGCAATTGTTTGGAATTAAGAATTCGAGATCATAACTACTTTTCAGTGTTATTGTTATGAGTGTGATCGATAGTTATCGTATTAGGTATGTGTATGTGCGTGTGTTTGTGTGTGTGTGTGCGTGGTTATATTGTTTATTTTGTTTTTCAATCAGTTCGGTTAACAAAATACATACGTCGAAAATTTCAAAGCCAGCAATATCCAGTACACCAATGAAATGCTGACGCTTCTGTTTGGTATCTAAAGTTTCGTTACACTTCTTAACCAGCCATTTGAATAGACGATCGAATACACCCTTGCAAAGGGCACCAATAGAGTTGGTGACCTGTTGCACGTTACGACCCTGGGTGACGAATTCGTTACCGACCTTAATACGTGGTTTCAACAAATTCTTGTACAATTCAGCGGTATCGCAACCGAATAACTTGGCAACACGGCCACCTTCTTCTTCACCATCTTGTTCAGCCTGCTCTTCGCGACCACGTTGCTTGAACTTCATACCACCCATATGCATGACAGCGGCTGTAATTCTGTACACGTTCTCCTTTTCATCGCGAGTGAAGCCCAAGATATCGAAAGCTTGCTGTTTGTTTGTTTGTATGTTTGTTTTTTCAAGGAAAAGAAAATCGAAAACAATAAAATTATTTCTCATTGGCTAACAATTACAATAAAATAGATATAATTAGATATACAAGCGGTTTGTCAGTGTTTGGAATATATTTGTTTAGAGCGTTTTGTTTCAAATAAAATTTATATTAAAATTTAAAACATGCTTTAGTATTTAATAATTTTTTTTTTAAATATATAAATATATATAAAAGAAATGAAAAGCATATGTATATTATGTACGTTACGTAAGTAATGCAAAAAAGTAATTAATTTTAAAAGTTTTTTACAATTTAAGGCAGGACTGACTGCCTTCAGATGTTGTCAAAAAACTTCTGTTAGTTACTGAAATAAAAAATATTGCAAAAATGTACTACGTACAAGTAAACAAACAAAAAGTAAAACTTTCATTTTCGTTGTCGAACAAATTAATACACTGCGCACTTACTCGCAAATGCAATGAATGCTTTTTTTAAGATTTACGGCGAACATAGCAAAACGAATGCAATCAGTTTTATGACTTTTACGGCTGTCGTCTTATAAAAGACGATATACGGTTTGAATGTCAAGAATTTATCGGCCTTATATATATATATATATATATATATATGATATATGATATATAAGCTATTTATGCATTCATTTTTTATATGACGGACTGAAAAGAAATATGAATCTTGCTTATCCCTTAATAACTGCAAAACTGTAGGATAACAGAACGGACGGCTCGATTTGCGATAAGTTAAAAAGCAAAAAGTATTATCACTGTTGGAATTTGAATCCATTGCATGTATCGTTGACGGTGAATATGGGCTTCTTAAGCCACTCGAATAGAAATCGGAAGGATCGAAGCCAGAAATATCAATTACATGCTTTTCTTCTTCTTCTGGGAGGCTTAACTTGAAAGTTTTCTTTCTTAATTTCATTATTCATTTTTGTTTGTTTTTTGTTTACTACTAGTACACGTTACGATACGTAAGCGCTTTTAAACAGTTCTTGTACGGCATTTATAAGCTTAAAAGCGAGTTAGAATCCTTCTGTTTTTCCTTAAGGAACTGCACAAACTTCGCAAGTGCGTTACTCCGTAATTTTTTTTATTTGATTTTGTACATTTTTATAACAAGCATCGCTCTCATGAAACAAATCATGATTTAATAGTGCAAAGTTATATACAATTTACAATATTCCGGAATCATGATTTAATAACTGCTAAGGAAGAACATATACCTTTCGGGAATTTCTTTTCGTAACCCTGGTATTGCATACATTGACATGATGGGAATTATATGTGGAACGTGCATTCATAACCAAATGGATTGATCTTAATTCCTTTGTTGTTTTTCTACTTAAAAAATATAATACATAGACGACAAATGAAGTCATCCAATGATGGTCAAATGTCGTTCAATTGTTTTTACATGCCAGGATTTGATAGAGTACTTATGTCTTGGGTGTAATATTAAAAGAATTTTATACTATTAGTGCAATGTAAAGGATGGACACGCTCAGTCTTCTATTGAGGTGCTCGAGATCCACTAATCGTAAGACTCTCTTTCCCGCTCGTTGAAGTAATGACCAATACATATATGGAGAGTGAGAGAGAGAGCGAGAGAAAGAGAAACCGCGACAGAAAAAGAAATAGAGAACTATGCAGATACATAACAAAACACACAGGAATGTATTTAAGAGGTAAGGTGTTGTTGTTGTTGTTCGCTGTGTTAAGTAACGCAACTCTGAACGATTGTTGACAAAGGTTTTCAGCAGAGTTACTGTCAATGACCAATGTGTTGGTGTAAAAACATATAAAAGGTGTGTGCTGATGCGTGGTTTACGTATATGTAACCGCCTGGTGTTGCCTTCACCTGTTTTGTGGTTGTTGTTGTTTTTTTTTTTTTTTTGCTTATTTTCTTTTTTTTTGGTTTTGTTTTTGGAAAACTTACATCGGTAAGCTGGAATTCTTCAGAGTCATCGATACTAGCGACTGTAACTTTGCCCTGGGATACGTTATGGTAATCATAAATGTTGTCCGTCAAGAGGCACATTTCTGCGTGTGAAAGAATTTACAATATTTACATAAATATGATGAGGTTTTTGGCTTGAAAAACATTCGCTTTTAACGTTCACACACACAAAGTTGAACAAGTGACAACGTTGACTAACAGTAACGAGATGAATTAATTTGTTTGCTTATGTTCTTCTTTGTTGATTAAAACCGACCATATTGATACTATTTGCGCAGTGTGTTTGAATATTTGTATATTATAAATAAGTAATGAGTGATTGGTATGTTAAGGTTATCTAAGCCAGGAGCGGGCTTTTCTTTAACTTTATTTTAATTTTAAACCCCCCTCCCCCTCCGTTATGCCTCACGCCATTTCAAAACAGAAACAAGTTTAACCCGGTGTCGCAAATGGTTTTACGAAGAAATTTGAAAAAGAAAAAAAAAAGAAAAATGCAATTTTCATTCATTTGACTAACGAAGCCCGTGTGGCCCTGCTCCTAGCCCAGTCATTTCATATATAAAACATATTAAAAATATTTTGGTGTATTTACAAATAATTTTTGCAAATTAATTATTAATGAAAAAAAAAAGAAAAAAAAAGTACATATAAATTTGTGCTGGAGCAGAGTTTTTAGAAAAAATGGTAAAAGTACAACAATAATATATAGAGAGCAAAACGAAATCATTAAAGAATTCCGGAATAAATTTCTTTTAAAGGTCATAATCTTTTGTATACACATATATACAAGTTCTTGTACAATATTTTTATAGATACACAGAAACTTTGTACTGATTTAGAACAAAAAGAGATAGATGAAGAGTAAGAGAGGAAGCAGAAAAAGATCAGTGAAGAGCAGAGTAAAGAGTTTGGGGGATATTCTTACAATCAATTACAATTTTGTACATGTTTGATGTCACGGATTTTCTCGATGAAATATTTAAAATAAAAGAGATCCGAGACATGGTGAAGACAGAAATAGAAAGAGGGGGCAAGTTGGATATAGAAAGTGTGTGTGTGAGAGAGAGAGAGAGAGAGAGAGAGAGAGAGAGAGAGAGAGAGATAGAGTAAGAATTTAGTTTCTGATAAACAAGGACTTCGGGATCAACTGCTTAAAAATTGCGGTTATTATATTTTTACATGGTTTCTTAGCTTTTTCTTTTTTTTCTCATGTTTTTTTTTTTTTTTTTTACATCACCCACTTACATCGGTTGCTTCAAATTCTTCACCATCGTTGACACCGGGTATCCTTGTTTTCCCCTGACATATGCCGGGGTAATCACCAATTCTTTGTGACAGAAGACACAGCTCTTTTTAGATAAGCGAAATATTGTATTTTAGTTTAAAATTTTGGAAAACAATCAAAACAAAATTATCCTTAAAGGTGTGTTCCGTTTTTCCTAAAATTTTATTTTCGATTTTCCATCGGGTCATAAAATAATCTGTGCTCTGAGATCTGAGATTTCAATGCCTGCGGGATATTTCTTACAATGCATATCGAAATCTTATATTTATTGTTAATAGGTTAACTGCTTTTGCGTCAGCGTTTGTGGGAGTAATACAAATGAGAGTGTTTTTCAAACATATATATGTATATATATATATATATATATGTGCATGTATACATATATATTAGAATAGGTCAACATCTTCTTTGCAGAATTTTTCAACCGAACTTGATGTCACTATGTTTAACTGTAATTGCTTGCACGTTTAGAGACACTCTATAATCTCTATTCTTTATTGTATATACTATGTTGTTTCTTCTACATTCTATTCTATTTACTATAATTCATATTTTAAATTCTATATTCAATTAAATATTTCATATTCTTTTCTGTATTTTATGTGATACGACCTATATATCATATATTAATTTTAGATTCAGCGGTTCGTATTCCACATTCCAATTTCTATACCCTACCTTTTATATTTCATATTCTAAATCCTATATCCTATGTTGCGTATTCTATACTCTACCCTCTATCTTCCATATTCTAAATCCTGTACTCTCTCTTTTATATTCTATGTTCTATATTCTATATTTCCTTTTCTATTTCTTATATTGCGTAACTCATATTTTCTATATCTCATATTTTGTAGTTCATATGTTAAATTCAACATTCAGTCTTTCATATTCCAAATTACAGATTTCATAATCCATATTTTATGTTCAGACAGTTTGGCATTCCATATTCTGTATTCGATATTCTACACTATATATTTCATATTCTAAATCCTATATTCTCTGTTTCATATTCTATGATCTGTATTCTATTTTCTATATTTCATATTCTAAATCCTATATTCTCTGTTTCATATTCTATGATCTGTACTCTATTTTCTACATTTCATATTCTAAATCCTATATTGTTTATCTTCTTATATTCAATATTTCATATTTCAAATTCTACATTCCATATTCTGTATTCTACATTCTACATTCTACATTCACTGTACTTTTCGTATTTTAAATTCTATATTCGATGTTTCATAATATTCGCTTTAGATGACTACACTATATTCTATGGCCTACTATTAAGTTTTGGAATGAAATGATGTAAGTTTCGATTCGAAACTTGAAAGGAGAAATCGAGAAATGTTACTATAAAGGGAAGATCAACTGACTAGCAATAATATAACTCTTTGAAGCCATAAGGGAGGGCAAGCTTGTACACATGTATCTTTAAAGCTCCACTTGAAAGTTATTAGATTTGTGGCTCTCATGTATCTTTAAGGCTTTACTTGGAATTGTGGCACACATGTATTTTTAAGAGGTAAAGACTTTACTTGGAAGTTATTAGATTTGTTTTATGCAAGTGTTGCAATTAGTAGAAGGCGTGGATTTTTAGAGAAATTGTAACTTTGCCTACTCGTCTCAACATTTCGTAAAATCTATTTAATGAAATTACCTTGAACTGAGTTTAAATATGAGTTTAGAAATTAAACTTTTCATAATGGCGGTCAAAGAAAACATTTTTTTTTTTGTTTTGTCCTCATTTCATTCACAAACACTCTCACTTGTTTTCTATCACATTTTGCAAAAAAAAGAAGTAATTAATACGATGTTGAAGATTAATTATTTGAAAAAAAAAAGTGTTTATCAAATGTTAAAAAGAAATTTAAAAAAAAAAATTAATATATATATGTATATATAGAAAGAAGAAATTTGGTAAAGCAATTACATCGGTAAGAAGGAATTCTTCAGGATCATCAATACTGGCAACGGTAACTTTGCCCTGTGAGACTATATGATAATCGTAGATGTTATTGGATAACAAACAGTATTCTGTATGTGTTTAACCGTAGAATAAAAAAATATAAATAAAATTTAATATTGGATATGTTTTCAAATGTAATATTTTGTTTATGTAAGTGTACGTGTGCGTAGTTTACATCTAAACGGAAACTTTTAAAAAATAATAATAATAATAATAATAACAATAATAATGAATAATAAATAAAATTGTGAGAGAATGAGAAATGAATGAAAAACAAGGAGTAGAGAGAGAAAGAGACAGAAATGATGAAAGGAAATGATGAATTTTACTTTTATACCTTTAACACCGGCCACGGAATTGGACATAATCTGGTAGAAAATGTGGTAAGAACGCTCCAAAGATTGCTGGGAGATGACACGAGCCTTCTCAAGCAGATCTAAAAGAAATGAAAAAATATATTTTTCTAGCATTCGTTCCAAGTTGCATCAAATATTAGTGATGTATTTAATTTTTTTTTTTTTATTTTTTTATTTTTTATTATTAATGCTTTGCTTTTTTTATTCTGTGTTATTTTTATATTAAATTATTATTATTATTATTGCTGTTATTTTTTAATCATTTTATTACGTGCGATATTTTTTTTTATATGATATTCATATACATAGTTAAGTTAAGGGCCAAATTCTGAATCGATCCGCTATTGCCTTCCAATTTAGCAGAAACATTGGAAGCTCCGACAAGCACGTTGTTATTCAAACTGAGGCATATCGGTTAAAGGGCACGCCTACAGGCAATGGGGAACGCATCTATTTTCTGAATTTTTTGCTGATTACTCAGAAATCGTAATGGACACGCGATAAAAATGTCCACATATATGTTTTACAAAAATCGTTTAAATAACCTATGCCCGTCCAATATTAGGAGGACGAAGATTTCGTTTTTTCTCAGCCTTTGCTAAGATAAACGTGCTCGGTACAAAGAGAGAGTACATTAAAGAGAGATTTTCACTTGCTTTTGTATTCTTCGTATAGACTAAATGCAGCGCATCAATAATAAGAAAAAGCAAAATAGATAAATAAAATAAAGAAATGAACGAAAAACAACTAAGAAAATTATATTCAATCATGACCGAATCTTTTGTATCCATCACCGTTATCCTTGAAAAGACTAAAGAAAAGGAGAGAACGAAATTTTCATATTTTATGCTATTGGCTGGGCGCGGATGATTTTTTTAATTTCAGAAGAAAGAGGGAAATTTGGACGGTGCTTACGTTGTATTTTATAAGTGCCAAGCAAAGATGCTTACAGTTTTAGTTGCTTAGGCGTGTAGGTATTTAAGGCGTGTCCTTTGACCGATTTGAGTCATTTTCAAATTCTTTTGCAAATTTGTCGGGTGATATCTTGTGAATGGAAGAATGTTTGCCACCGATGCTACACCGTGATGTAGACAAACAAATGGACAGACGAGCACACGGACATGTTTAAGTGCATTCCAAATTTCCGTAATGGGTATAACAAGTAACAATGCAATAGTTGGTGACGGCCCACCATTAAACACTCTACATGGCCCTATAGCTATTCACGACTATACCGCTAACGACTTTTCAAAATAAGGCTATGTACGCGTAGTGATCGAAAAAGTGGCCTGGTCGGCGTTCGTTCTTGGGCCAAAAACACCTCAGTGTGCCATATTTCATTATAAATTTTAAAAAATTGCAATTTGTAAGTGGAACACGAAAAAACAAGGCAGACAGACGGACAGACAAGCTGAAATCGATTCAGAATCATTTTCTATATAATAGAAGGTCGATCTATGTCAGGTCCTTATGCATGCTGCATATTCCCGCCCAAACTTAATGTACCCTTGCACCATAGATGGCGTAGTCTGTAATAAAAAAGTTCAATCGCAGCGGACTAAGATTCGCCACTGAATTCTTTTTTATTTTAACACGTATGTTTAACACGTTTGAATCTTAGTCTGATGGGTAATGAACCGTCGAGCAAAGATCCTTAATGAAATTATTTTATCTCGTCTTCTCAAGTAGTAGTAACCAAACGAAACCAGTTCCAGACAAAAAAAAAACAAAAAGAAGCCAAATCCATATTATGTTTTCCTCCCTTTTCTTTGATTTCAATTGGTATTAAAGTCCTTGTGCAGATAATGAGGAAAAATAAGAGCGAAAGAGCATTTAACAGAAAAAATTGATTGGATGTTATTGAGCTTGCATGGCCTGAAGGGAGTATAAAATGGTACGTAAAAAAGCAAAATGGTTATCCTTTAAATTTCCGAAAATCTTTCATCTATAGCTCGTCTACATCCAAAGTCTTCCGGAAGCGTATAAGTTATAAAGTGCGCACGGTCAAGAGTCGCCGCCGTCGCTTAGCTCCAAAGATCAATACAACCTTCACATCAATCGCATCAATTAAAGAAAAAATTTATCGCCCTTTTTCTTTTCTAGCATCCAATCCAATCGTATGAGTTTATCAAGTCTCTTAACAGTCTGTCTGTCTGTCTGTAATTATTTAGATATTATTGTTCACTTTATTCACTATTGTTGTTATTGTTATTATTATTATTATCATCATAATTAATATCGTCACTATTATAATTTTATTTATTTATTTTTATTTCTAATTTTTTACTTTATTTTTATTTCATTTACTGGCTTGTTTTTCATAATTTATTTATTTATTTTTTTAATTATATATATATCTTGTTAAAAAAAAAAAAAAAAAAAAAAAAAGGAAAAAACAAAATATAAAAAACACTTACAAGTTTCAATATCAGCACCGGCCAATTTACCAGAGGGACCAAAGTGAATACGAATAAATTTACCCTATGTTAGGTTGCAAATGAGAAATTATTTAATAATAGTTTGTGAACTTTTTAAAAACTTATACGAATACTTACGAAACGGGAAGAGTTATCGTTACGGACGGTCTTAGCGTTACCGAAAGCTTCCAATACAGGATTAGTTTGTACGACCTGATCTTCCAGGGAGCCCTTGTTCTTCTGACTTTCATCCTTTTTGCTTGCACCGACGGTGGCGAAATACGCAATTACCTTTTTGGTGTTCTCAGTCTTACCAGCACCAGACTCACCGGTAATCAACATAGATTGATTGACGTGGTTGGTCAACATATCGACGTAGGCACCGTCAGAAATAGCGAAAATATGTGGTGGCACTTCATTACGACGCTTACCACGGTACATTTTAGCACAACGATTGGTATATACGGGGTAACGCTTGTAGGGATTGATGGCAATACAGAAAAGACCAGAATAGGTCTGTTTGCACACATAAAAAAAATGATATCGAAAATTTTCCATTAATAACGATCGAAAGTGAAAAACGCTTGGTATATAAAAAAAAAAATAAAACATAAATCAATAGAAATTTATCTTAACACATTCTATGAGAGAAACATTCAACATTGTGTGATGTACGGTTTCGATTGCGTGTATGAAGAAAATCAGCTCAGTTGTCATAGTTTCACTGTTTTTGCTGGTTTTCGCAGTGATAGTTTTTTGATAGCTTTTTTGTGAACGATTCTTTTCGTTTTTCATTTTTTAATATTATTTTTTTTTTTCTTTTTTCATTTTTTATTGAATTTATAGATGAACATGAGAATATTTTTGGATTGTTTGCGAAGATTTGATTTGATTTGATTTGATTGGATTGGATTTCATAACACAGCTGGTATGGGTTTCCTTCTTTGGAACTGTAAAATACCAGAGTATGCATTCGTTTACCAATTGGTTATCTTACCAGTTAGCGTTCAGAGCACTGGTTGGATATTCATTGTGTTTGTTGTTGATAATAAGCAACAAAGCAAGCTGGCAACATAAACTTCAAAGACACAAATAATTAAGAAGGAAATTAAGAACAAAACTCTTGAAATATGAGCAAAAAGATTAAGATGAGATTAGGGGGAAAGTTTAGAAGTATTCTCTTACGATCAGAAATTATTTGGAATCGTACGCAATGTTTGTATGTTAATGATGTTAAGGCCAAATTGAGTTAGACTTTCTTTTCTTTTTTTTTTTGTTTGTTTGTTTATTTGTATGTATTTATGGATGATTTGTTTTAATAAAGGAGTAATAAAATCGAACATTGAACAGATGATGAATTAAAAATGAAAGCTAATAGGCACAAATGCTATTTGCTGGCGTCTTACTTACATAGATAAGCTTGTTGTAGTATCTCTGTCTCAAGTTATGGAGCACAGAGGCGTCGTTAAGATATGTCAAATTGGACATATCCTCAGCTTTTTCATATTTTGGAGGGTTCACTTGTGTGAGCAGATCTTTCTTAAAGTCTTTCGACTTTTTTCATAAATTTTGTTTTACGTTTTTGTTTATTTATTTATTTTTTTTTTTTTTTTTCGATTAACAGACATTTTTTTTCCGATTTCACACAATGCGAGAGAGAGAGAGAGCCAAAGAAGAGAAACAAAAAAAAAAAAAACCAATATTAGTATGGTTTGTTATTGGAAACTTACGTAAATGATTTTCGAGTAGTATCGTTGCCTTAAATTGTGTAACACGCACGGAGTATTCAAGACCGTCATATCAGCCATATCTTCAATTTTTTCAAATTTTGGTGGATTCGTTTTTTCCACCTTGTCCGCTTTAAAATCTTTTAACTGTGATAATAACGATTCAACGATAAATTATTTTACAAAAAAAAAAAAAAAATTAATTTAAAAAAAAAGAAAAGGAAATTCTTTTAAATCAAAAGATATTCCTTTTCTTCTAATCCACAATAACAATAACCAATAAATGAGAAAAAAAAAAAATAGTTGAAAAATCGAGAATTTTTCTTAAACGATCCATGTTGTATTGATTTGTGTGTGGTGTTGAGATGTAACATTATTACCTCACCACCCGGCAAATTGACGGTGACCAAGTCACCCTTGGTGGCCTTAATTTCACCAAGCAAGAAGCCTTCCTTCTCATCGGGTACCCAACAATTCTTTTTCGCATCATAAGGTTTCGATTGATCGATACGCCTTTGTTCCAACGACACAAACAAGTATGGGGTTGGATCCTCATCTTCTTGACTAGCAATAGGACGCGGCATTTTGAATTAGTTTCGCTTTATAAACGTTTTTTTTAATAGAATTAATACAAAAAATTTTTAAACTCGTTTGAGGGCTAGAGTTTATTGCTTTGCCGCTTTTAATACGCAAATATAACTGATTTTGAACAAATTTTATCTCGTCGTCTCAGCCCAAATGCTTCCCTAAAAAGAATAGAAAGAAAACAAAAAAACAAGATATTAAATATAAATTAATTAAATTTTTTATTCTAATTATTATTTTTATTATTAAATACTAAATAGTGCGCAAACTTTATTACGAAAGTGCGAAGTGTTCGTTTTTGCTGAACACGATACATAAGTTCGGCATCTTCGTCCCTCATCTGCGTTCAAAACATTAACTCACGAATTGCTTGTTTTTTTTTCAAAGACATTTGCCTAACACTTGGCTTTCTATGGCGTATCAATGAGTGATGTTCGAAAAGTGATGAGTTTTTATATATATTCACGATATCCTAAGCGGAAAGGAAAGCATGCTCGTAATATCATACAACCGATGACCTCCTCTATGTGGAGATTAAGAAATTTTGGCAAGCATCAACTGTTCATCATAACTAAGACCCTGAGTACATGATTTTTTTTTTGTTTTTCTTTTTAGGTTATCTGTGGTGGAATTAGTAGGCGAGGTAACTAGTTTTGAGTTCTTCACTAGATTGTCATGCATAAAATTTATTGTATTGTGGAAATCCCCTTCACTTTATGTTGTCATAAGCAAGGCACACAAACTCGATGAGTGTTCGATGAAGTAAAGGAAAAAGTCGCCGGTATTGTTCCAAATAGGTGGCTTTAGAATCGCCTAACTTTAATAATACTAACCCTATCAGGTCACACTGTGGCGCTGTTGAAAAGTGACAGACCCTGAATAGTTAAAATAAAAAGCTTTGCGATATTTGTCGCAAGCGTTGATCCAGGCGAAATATCGAAAATTTAAAAACATAAATCCGCTGTGTTCTATAATAAAGCTTCGCCGGCTTGTTTATGATGAAAATGGTCCATCGAAATTAATAGCAAGCAAATGGTTCGCTTGTTTCCTCTTTTGAAATTTCTCGACGTATTCTGGTTTTGTGATCAATCACTGATCGTAAGAGAAAACAATGTGTTTCCTTGTGTACTTTTTGCGTGATTTCTTGTGAATTGCGATATTTCTGCGATCTTGTTGAGAATATAGCGGTTAGGTGTCTGGCCGAGCAATCTTTGCTAAAAGTGTTAATGAAATTCTTCGAAAAACTGAGATGAACTAAATGTTTATCAATAAATTATTTCAAACTATGTGCATAGCCTTGGATCTGTGAAGAAGTGCGATGTGAATTAAATTGAAACTGACTTTTCATCTGGAAATCGCTGATGAAACGAATGGGAAATGACTCGTTTTTGAAGAACGTTAGGTCACGATATATGATGGTATATATGGTGCTTGAAAAAATCATGAGCTGACAAGAATGAACTTGCACATGTGGTGGCAAAATTTTGAATTGGGGATGTGCAAGGTAATGCTCTCTGTATGACGAGATTTGAAGATAATTTTATGTCAAGAGTTTCTTGATTGCAGCCAGTTGATAAAGCGCACAATTTAGGTAAACCGTTGAGAATAGATCAATACGAAAGGTCTCGTGGACACATCTTCAATCCCTCGCTTAAATTTGGAAAGTTTTTTTTTATCATCCACGGCTTAGTCATACGTTTAAAAAACTCCATCTCTCAGAAAAACCCGTAATTACTTGTTTATATACCTATTTCGAAATTGCATATATAGATTGCATATCTATCATGGAGAAATGTTAGTGATGCATGTGGCCAGGTACCCCTCTACAAACCTTCTATGGGCAGGTTAACAGCTTTAAGCCTACATAGTAACTAATCGATAAATGAATGAATGATGAAATAAATGAAAAAGTTGATCAAATCATGATCACAAAGAAAAAGTAATTACAATCTGAAGTGTAACGGAGCATACGCAAAAAACAGAAAAAAGGAAAAGAATATTAAAAACAAGTGGTCGTCCTTAAAGTCAGTAAATTATGTTAAATTTCCGAATTCCCTGACCTTACCAGGCAAACGATATTCTTTACTTCATTTAGCACTACTATCAAGTCTTGCTCTCAGCCCCTACAATGTTAAGAGCCTAGTAAAACGCTAAAAAAAAAAAAAAAAAAATTAAATTTAAATCTAGCGTCTGTTACTCTGTGCTAAGCTGAGCTTAAGTATAAAGCCTTATGTTGATTTCTTCTTCTCTTAATTGTTAACTTAATAAATTCATTTAATCTTTTATCTGCGTAAAAAAACTAATTTCGCGAGTTCTACTGATAAAGCTCTTAAGAAGCTAAGCACTTCTTCTTTATTTGTTTTTTTTTTTTTGTTTTTGTTGTGCATGTACTTTTGCATTTTCTTTATAGTTTGCCTTCGCTCATTGATGATGTAGAAAGAAATTAAGAAAAAGAAACAAAGAAAGAAAGTGGATTCGAAAACTCCTTGGATTCGAAAACTCCTGCTTCTTTCTGCTAGTGTCTGTAGTTTTCGAATTTCCAAATAAGTTAATTTAATTTGTAAAACTTTTTCGCTTTTCATCTTCACTGTAATTGGATAGTTTTCCTCGCATACTCTGACCAATCTTCATCGATATTTCGCAAACACGCACACTC
Organism: Glossina morsitans morsitans; assembly: GCA_001077435.1. NCBI lineage: Eukaryota > Metazoa > Arthropoda > Insecta > Diptera > Glossinidae > Glossina > Glossina morsitans. The sequence goes on from CCAG010008053.1 coordinate 50,482, forward strand.
TTCGTCATCATATTGTCTCTCTTATGCTCTTCTAAATCATTCGATCTCTCTCTTTCTCTCTCTCCCTCTCTCTCTCTCTCTCTCTTTCTATGTCGCACAACAATAAAATTACTTAGTATTCCTCAATAGTCTTTAAATTTCATTCTTATTTTGTTTTTTTTTTTTAATTTTTTTAATAATTTTTCATTCATTTATTTTGATTTTTGTTTTTTCTTTCAATTTTTAAAATTTTGACCAAAGATTATCTATCTGTGCGACATTTCAGATAAAATCGTAAATATTTTAACACATTTTTTTAAGGTAATGATAGCCACTGCTGAATATAAGCAAAAACAATAAAAAAAAAAATAAAAAAAAAAAAATTTAAGGTGTGGGATGTAGACTAATTTTAGATCGGTGTCATCCTCGGTAAGCGCACGCGTGTTTGGATTCTATCGTTAAACTGCTATAAAGAAAATTCTCTTTTTCAATATAAAAATTTATACACAGCAAGCAAGCAAGCATATATAACTGAGTATGTATGTGCATTTATTATCTATGTCACTGGGTTTTTAAAAAAGTAAAACGTATGCGATTATGTAATGCAAAGTTTTTAATGTTTCTGTTTTTAATATTTCTTAACTGATTTTATTATTAATAAATTATTTTATTTATAAAACTCAAGTTAATTTAAGATTTTTTTCTCTCATAAACTATTATTAACTTTTTAACTATCACTAAAATTTTGTAATCATTTTTCTTACTTTTCTTTTAGAAGGTCTTTATTTATTTATTTATTTTTCTTTTTTCTGTTTTTCTTTTCTTTTTAGTCTCGTTTACTTTTCAAAGGACTCCGCGCCTTGAATCGCTTCGTATGATTGATTATTATATTAGAAGTGACAAAATGTGTTAAGAAACTCGTTTATCGTTTACCACCGACTAGAGGAATTGATCTAAAACGTCCGAGCTGCGAGACCGCAATGATATGAAAGCATGAGAATTTTTAACGTCTTGTCTAAAATCCAAAAAAAAAAAAGAAGGAAAAAACAGAACGCGAACAATTTTCAAATTTATTTTTAAAATTCTCGAAACAATTTCGAAACTTTCTAAGATAGAAAAAAAGAAAAAACCCAAACACAAACACACACACACACACACACACACACACACACATATGCATACTTATTTGCAAACGCATACAAACTTATATAAACGTTTTTCATTCTCTTGCTCTATAAAAAGTTTTCATAGATATGTTTGTGTCCGCGCGTATATATATGTGTGTGTACGAGAGCATATACACAATATATAATTATTTCAGGCGTCTACGTATGCCAGTTGATAACCTATCTTGCGTTTGGTTTGTGTGAAAACATTTCTATTGCCAATATTTTCTGTCTCTCTCCCTCTCCTCTCTCCTCTCTCTCTTTCTCTCTCTCTCTCTTTCAACTATTTCATCTTCTATCTGTTCACTTGTTTTAGATGGCTTTCTGAAGCAAGAAATTTTCCTTTTTGTTTACAGGAAATGAATACTAATTTCTTTCTTCCTCTTTTTCTAGCTGTTTCTTAATTTTTCTTTTTTTTTTTGGACTTTTATTACATATTTGAAAAATTATTGAAATGAACAAGAAATTATGAACGAAAACAAGTTAAAAAGAAAGTTTATCTTGAAATGGATCTAGGCGTTTACTACATACTTAGAAGACTATTCTATCAACTGCGGACCGATGAGATAATTGTAATAAGTTTCATGCATCTTTAGATGATATATTTCTTATTTCCTTCAAACTATAATTCTAGAATGGATCGAATAAAAGAGTTCCGAATTAATTAAGTTTATGCATCAGAATTCCAATAAGAAATGAACGGATAAGAAGCCATCATACTTAAATCACTGCAGAATATCAGTTCGCTCAATAATTTAAACACTTTACCGAGGCTATAGTGCGTATAAAGGACAAAGTAAATATATCGTTACTCTTCGGTCAGTTGGCAAAGAAAGTATTATTGACATATGGTAACCTTGATACCTCAAGCTTCGTAACTTTACTCACATTCTAATGATAGGATGATATAAAGTGCCTTTCATGAGTTTTTCAATTTCATAAAACTTAAAATTTTTATCGGTGTAAGCTATAGACTGATTTTTAAAATTATTTTTCGAAACTGAATGAAGGCTTTAACTATGTGCTTGTAGTTGTAATGTCCTACTACATAAGTGTTAAGAGAAGAAGAGTTCTTAGGCAATAAAGAGTTTTATCGTAGAAGAAAGCCGTTGCGATATAATAAAAAATAAATATCACATGCGAGAGATTATGAATTCTTATCTCCAGTTAGTTTCTGATAGAATCATATGTGAATGATATTAAAATGAATTAACATTTTTATTACTTAAAAGTCTTGCTTATAAAATTGAAAAATCTTTATTAAATCGCGACATTTAGCCCTTAATGGCCAAATTACCGATAATTATTGTTTTATTTCATCAAGTCAATAAATGATTCTATATAATGTTTTTATGATCAGGGAATATAAAAAAAAGCTTTACATAACTAAAAAATTTAACCTCTGGTTATGTAATATATAAAAATTAACAACTTTGAATGAAAAGTAATATAAAGTTTTTTTTTTTTTTTTAATTTTGAAGGCCAATGAAAATATTTCAAATTAATTAATTTTATTATTCTTAGTAACTAATTGTTTTTGTAGTTATTATTGCAACTCAACTTTCGGAAATTTTATAAAATTTTCTGTTATGATTCGAATAAATTGATTTAATTTAATTTTTTTTCGCCGAAAAACTTTAAAAAAAATCGAAAAAATACTGAAAGTAAAAAAAAACAAGAAGCAAATAATTAATAACGTATAAAACAAAGTTAGAACTTCAGCTTGTTTCTTAAACGAATTCAAAGGTATTCATTATTATTACTATTATTGGTTTTTTAATATATTAATAAACAGTTTATTAAAATTTATTCGAATCATTTGAAATGAAATTTCTAATGAAATGCTGTCTTGTGAAAATATAAAATGAAAAAAAAAATAAATAAATAAATAAAATATAAAATAAATATTTTTATATTTTATGAAAAATATAAAATAATTATTTTTTTTTTTGAAATCATTCCTCCTATCAGACTATCAGACTTGCTTTTTTTTTTATTTTTTTTTTAGTTGAAAATAAAGTTTATCTTCTTCTTTTTTTTTCGTTTTTGAGTAGGAGGCTGCAGGCCGAAAATGAATTTGGAATATTTTCCAGAAAATGAATATGTAAATTCATAAAATTGAAATTTAATAATCAAAAACTGTATTGTTTTAAATGCCTTTTAATTATGACACAAATTGAAATTTTTAAATTTAAAAAAAAATTAATATATTCATTATTTCATTGAATTTTTTTCTTATTGCATTTTCTGTTATTTCTTAAATGTCTGACAATTAGAGAAAGAATTACTTCCTCATATCATTTCGGGGATTACACAAGACAGGTGCATATTGAGGTTATATGCTATGAATGTATGTAATATGTATGTATGCATGTATGTACGTATGTACATGTACATGTATTTGTATATAACTATGAATGTCAATCATGTCAAGCATTTGATTTAATTCATTGAGTTAATATTAATGAATAAATTGATTGCTATTTCAATTAAAAAGTAATCCATTCGGGATAAACGTAATCGTTGATATTTAATAATCCACTGCAGAGAGATTTTTTGATTTTTTTTTTTTCTTTCTTTCTTTCTTTCTTTCTTTGGTAATCCAGTAATAATCCAACGTCTTATTATGTTCAGTTCGCATTTGCTTGATATTTAATTTAGTTTTTTCTTTTTTGTGCCAATTTCTTTTCTCTTCTTTATTATTTTATTCAATCAGTTACTTTAAGGATCTTTAGGATACATTTCCTATGCTCACAGACAGCTCACACACAGACACACACACACACACACACACACCAAACACGCACTTTCGTAATTCAGTTTATTTTTTTATGCTCTTTTTTTCTTCGATTGGAGCTCCATTGTTAATAAGAAAATTATTATTATTATTATTATTATTATTATTATTATTATTATTATTATTGAAGAAATATTCACCAACAGCAGGTGTTGCACTTACGCGTTCGAAAGCCGTTCTGACCCACACAACCGGTAATGTTCCTTTTTATATGAGGCAATTTGATACCGTTGTTTTATGGTTGCCACGATCCTCTGCTAATGTGTTAGTACACTCGGCTATTATGCTTCGTTAACGTCGCACCCCTTTCACTAATGCCCGGGGCTGATAATGCTGTTTGCTCCCTTTTTCGGCTCACGCTACATGCCAGAGCATACAAACAACTATTTATCGTTATATCTGTGTATAATTAATAAAGAAGCTTGTATGCGTGTACCGTAAAGCTTTATACTTTATGACTCAGTATGTAGGTGTAAATTCTTTTATATGTATATTTGTCGTCGTCGTGCGATTGTGATGCAATCGATTACGTTTAGTGTAAAGCTAGCATAAAGTTAAAAAGGATCTGTTTCGCTCACAAATACTATAACAGAAAAACAATAATCGAATGCAATAACATAGCAATAACCCAGAAAGAGATTTGCTGATGTGAATCTCCCCCGAGTCGATCATGAGTAAAGAGAGAGTTTTTATTACGTTAAAAAGCTTTTCCAATAAAGAGAAAGAAGCAGCAAATATATGGGGGGATATGTGAGATTTATATGCTCTTCGGACTACGCTCTGCGTTTTAAAAAATCAAAAAAAAAATGAAAATTTTTTCATCAAACTTTAGGAAAATGCGAAGGATTCAAAAATGTATGTGTGTTTTACAAAAACAATTCATCAAAAAAAGGAAATTTTTAAATTAATTGCCATAGTGGAGGCCTTTGTCTGTACGATAAAATTTAATAAAAATTAGTTGTTGCTAAGTGTTTTTAAAAGATTTTTTTACAATTATTTTTTTATATTTTTATTATATATATTTTTTTTTTGTATTGTCTTTTTTCTTGCTATTGGCATTGACTGCTTTCGTATGTACACCAATACGAATGCAAATGATCGAAAAAAAAAAAAATTCTACACCCTCACTTTAAGCTTTGAGTAAACATTTTCCATATGACTACACTTGGTAGGTGCGAATATTAATTTCGGTACTCTCTTGCCATTTCTCATTCTTTCTCTCGCTTGTTTCTGTCGCTCCCTCTCTCTCTCTCCTTCGCTCTCTCTCTCACTTTCTCAATTTTTCCATGCCTACATATGTGTAAATATATACATATACGTATACGTATATATATATATATATATATATATATATATATATATATACATCGTCAAGGTGCTTACTACATATATCATATGATTTATCATTGTACAAAATTCTATTCTTTACGTTCACGTTTTTCATCCAACATTTTTATAGCCCAGCACCAGAGGATGCGAGTATACTAAATTTGGCATTTCACACGGGACAGCAAGAAAAAGAGAAAACAATTTTAAAGTTTGAATGGTACACGTATCGGCTGTTTTATTAGAATTGTGCCTTGAGGCAGCACTGAAACCCCTTAAAGAAAGCTCAACATAAACACTTTCAAATGTACATTATTTGTACGGTTCCACACAAGTGCACAAGATATCAATTTTCAAATTTTTTTATTTTTTCTCCCGATTTTGGAGTAAATTCCATCGTAAAACACTAAAAATTAGATTTCGATATCATTTAGTAGAACGTTCATGTTGGAAGGGGCTGTTATAAATCCCACGTTTTAAATTCATTTCAAATTGTAAATTACTTATCCGATATTTTTTCAAGAACTATGAAAAATGGAAAATTTTTCCAAAATATGGCACTATATGGGAAGTGTTCATATCGCTTATCCGATTTAATCCAATTTCAATAGAGTTATCTTTTCTCCTTAATCCATTGCCTGCAAGTGTAATGCACTGCCTGGAAATATCTGAAAAAAATGCTAGCATACCACACATAGACATTCGATGGATGAACGGAGAGTCGGACAGACAAGCTTAATTAAGATGTAGTTCTATCTAAAAATTTGCGAAAACGTAATACATAGGCATTCAATGGAAAAAAACGGAATGACGGATAGACATATGTAAATGACAAAATGTAAGTCTATCTCAAGCCCTGCTTAATGTTGCATACATCCTCGCTGGTATCATAATGTAATGTCCGCTGTATCACAAGTGGTGGGAGGTACACTGATCAAAGTTGTTTTCTTCTGACATTTACACGCTTTGCTTTAAATATTTACTTAAGGACGTGTGTATTCACAATTCGTTATAAGAGACAAGTACCGCTTGTCTGTTGTTTCTTGTTTGCGCTTATTTCGCCCGTTGGATCGTATATCGTATAATCAATTTACTACCATTGGGCAATTTGGCAAAATTGTTCTCTTCAACCATTGTAGATGCAACGTCTCTCATGGCTACTCCCCAAGTATTTTCATTACATTATTTCATTTATCTCGTTATGTATCCCCAATAGTTTATTTTATGAAAAAATCCTTTTTTCTACTTTTGTTTTTTTTTTTTTTTTCAAAGATAAGATCACAATGCATGGTGTATACTTAGATTTCAGTAAATAACCGACCTTGATATTGGAAATTTCAAACAATTCATTTATTTATTTGAATACGTATTTCGTCGAAATTCCCATAAATTTTTTGTTTTTCTTTTGGATAATTAAAAATTAAAAAAAAATGTTTTTCCAATATTTTTCTCTAAACGACCAATCAATACCAATACAACGTATTAGTAATTTCACATATGTATGTAAAAAGAAAGCCCTTATGGCTTTAGCCGAATCTTTCAACGGCCATTGCTTATTAGTTTTGTTTTGAAAACAGTTCGCCACCGTAAGGTGGCTTATGTTTCTGCTATAAACTCTTGCAAGAGCAGGCGTCGTTTAAAATTTTTAACGCAAGAGAGACATTGGTGACGCTATCCTACTGAAAAACAGCTCGACAGGAAAGTGAGTCCAAAAGAAGTCAGTCAGGACTTAACTTTAAGAAGCTATCGAGACGAAATCATCCGCTTGCAAACTGATCTGGCCTGGATGTCTACGCAATAGCTTTTAACCGAAATTCGTTACAGATACAAGCTATGCATTACGTCCCATATAATTCCAAAAACCGCGGGGCTAATAAATAACTTAAGTAGGGTTTGCCTTGCCCAGGGATACGAGCTTTGGCGCATACCCAGCCTCTATTACTGTAACTGGTGTAAGGTCTTCTATGTGAGATGGGATTGTCTTAGATGCTGAGCGGCGCAAACCGCCCCCTGCATATAGCTTCTGTTAGTGTATAAGCTTCACGTAAATAAATCTTAATTACAATTGTGGGCTACTCGACAGTTAATAGAGTATCACCAAATTGTCTCTCATTATAGTTCCACTATTTCCCTTAGATATCTGAACTACTAGATGCGATAGTTTTGCTTATTTATGGAAGCAAATGAAAATTGCAAAGTTAAAGAAAGATTTGCTTGAAAACTAGAAAAATAACTCAGCCCCTATTTAATATTAAAGTCGATAATTGCGTATGGAATATGAATAAGCAATTATATTTATCGGCGTAAGAGAGATTACACCTTTTCAAAAATATGCCTCATTACTCAGAGTAATTTTAATCAAAAAGCAAGTGGGATACGATTGTATTCACGGGGGCGGCTGTTGCTGAATTTGTTGCACCTACCATCCTTATCTAAAAAAAAAGCTGAAAAAAAATTCGAAAATGAAACGATATAAGTTAAGAGGGCCTGGCATTAACACTTCGTACCATCTTGGCTGCTGAGCTAAAAGCTGAAGGGAAGTAGTTACAGTTAGTTAGTCTTAATCTCGTCCAGTAGAATCAAAGCCTTGTTCTAAGCAACCTCACAGGATGTGACAAGTCACAAATATTTCCTTCCTCTTATCAAAAAAAATCACATTGTCTCAAATATTTCTATTATTATATAATGGCTTCGGTGTACCTAGCTTGATAGGAAAATAGAAAATAGATTTTTTTTAGCTTTAGGAGAAAATGCATTACAAAAATAAATCTGAACAAGTAACAACACCATAGTTGACTATGGCCCACTATTAAGTACCTTATATCATTTCGCTTAATAGACCTTGATACATTTGTTCATAATTCCAAATAAGATGGTCTATGATAAGTGATGGAAAATGTGGTCCAATACGAAGCATTCTCAATAGCGTTCGTCATTGAGCCAAAACGTTGGTACGTTGGTATAACAAATTTCATCAAATCCCAATCTGTAGGTTAAGCCCAAAAAAACAAAATGGACAGACGGACAGACAAGTTTAGATCTATTCAGAAAGTGATTCTGGCAAGGCTTTGCGAGTTCTACAACTCAATTTTGTAAAAATTGTCGTCTAACCTGCGATCATACCACCGGCTTTTCAACTTTGCGCGTTTCTACCGGCCTAGCAGGTACCCTTCAAAACCTTTCTCATTTCTAATTACTGTTTATAATTGTTATATATTATTTAGTCCGCTCAAAATATCTTTAACGCAGCTTTACGTTATTTAAAGCTTTGTTCGCTCCTTAGCAAAAGCACACACACAAGAAGAAAGTAAAAACCAAAGTCGGGTGTTCATCATTCCCAAAAACTCTGACATTTCAAACCATGCCAAAAAAACGTACTTGATTAGACACTAATAGTTTGTAATTTGTATACTCAAGTATAAACGCTATTGGTTTGTCATTAGTATATGTGTGGTGTACTAGTTCCCCTAATCGTCCTTCTATATCATTTTCTTCAGACAACAAAAAGAACCGCAAAGGCGATGTTATTGCTCAAGTGATATAAATCTCTATCTATCCTCCTAATGTCTTGTACTATAGGGTCATTTTAAATATATGGACAATCCCTACCGTGACCAGAAAAGTCTATCTTACTCACTTAAGCTCAAGCATTCTTGTGAATCCCACTACCACCACGCTATGTCTGCCGTTATGAAATGCTCACCAAATAACTGATGTTTGATTCTGAAGAGAGCAGTGCTTTCACATAAACTATAATAGGACTTTGCAGTCGTGCTCCCGTGAAATTGGCATAAACATATTTTAGAGATGACGTCTGAGAAAGTTGTGTTCCGTGTAAAAGACAGTGGGCAGACTTAGCTCACTTATATGTAGCTCTAACAACTTATTTGCTAAACGGGCATATTTTATAAATATTTTTTCACGCCTTTTTTTTCCATTCCCACAGATCTTGAATATTGCTCTGTAGTAAACCGCGGAAAGATGCCAATCCTTCGGACTTTGCTTCCGGCTAAGCAGTCTGGCCTTTCATTGGCTTCGATACCCGAATGCGCTAGGTATCTGCATCTATTCGGTGCACTTCCTTGTGCGTTCTTAACTCATTGAAAGTATCGAAACACTCCACCGCCTGTTAAGATGATATAATTTTTTACTTTTCCTGTAAAAGACTTTTCATCGTCAACGCGTAACGTATGAATGTTATTTAATTTGAACTCCTAATAACTGTTATTACATTATAGGGACGCATCGACAAAGGTGCTGCATACAAAAATTACATAGTCGTTTTAGTATTACTTATACGTCGTGTATGATAATATGAAATCAATATAAAATTAATTGCATGCATATCTAAATGATAGAATATTAATATAAATCATATAAATTATGTCGCAATCGTATATGAAAGATTTTTAAAAAAAAAGTCTCATATTGTTCGAGGCTTGAATTATTAATCATCTGGAGTGTCGAAAAAGTTGTTTAAACGAAAACTCCGACAAAATTCATTCATATAATAATTGATTATTACAAAAAAAAAATTATTTCCCCAAAAAAAACAAACATTTACTAATACAAACGCATTGAAAATTTTTTAAGCTATTATCTCAGCATTTCTATCATTCTGACATTGCTATGCATTAGAACAAGTAATCTATGAATAGAGGAAATTTACGAAAAAAAAAACGAATAAGAAAAACAAAAAAAAAAAGAACAATGCTAGGATATTAAGAGCATTTGAGTAACTTTTGTGTTGTGCTTGCAAACAGATCAAGTAAAAATAAATTCATGTATATACACATAAATAGCATATATTATTTAGTTATTTTCGTTTCATAGATATGCACACAATGTATACGTTTATGCATACATAAACATTATTATTATATAGTACATGCGGTTAAAATGCACACTTTATTTACTTGTTCCACTTTCATGTGTACAAAAGCACTATGTGGGATGAATAAGAGAACTAAAAAAAAAAAATACCAATATTCACGAATGAATGAGCTACAAAACAAAAACACAAAAAAAAAAGAAAAGAAAAAATTTAATATGTTTTAGAATTTTTTAATTTCTTTTAATTTCATATTAAATTAATACAAAATACGGCTGCCAGTTATTTTATATTTTGTCTTTTTCTTATGCTTGTTCGCTATTAAGGACTTTAGAACAAAAGAATCGTTATCCACTTTAAAACATCATAATATAACTTATAATCATTTACTTAGTATTTAGTAGCATTATTTTGATCTAACTTCAACTTTCTGTCCGCTAAATTCATTTAAAACCAAATTGCAAGCAACGTATGAATATTAATAAAATATATTTGTATTGCTTTGTATGCAGCTTGGATTAAAAAAAAAAAGAATGTAAGAAATTAAAATTATATAAAAACTGATGTAAAAGCAATAAAATATTTTAAATACTTTTATTTAGTCTAAAGTGATGCTACTCCGTGCCAGATACACTTGACCGTTGCTCATATGATACGTACATATGGACTAATGGAACTAATACTATTTAGTTTTCATTAAAAAAAAAAAAAAAAAAAAAATGTGTACACATATGCAGGTATATTTTTTATTCTACGTATATGTTTATTTAGAAAAATTTGAAAATTTTTCATTTTATTTTTTTTGAAATGAGATTTTTGGCTGCAAGCTGCGAATTTTTATTTGCTTATGTGTGAAATGTGTGAAATTTTCAATATATAGGGGCACGATGCATACACACATTTGTATATAGCATATATATATTTACATATTGCATACATTCGCATTCCATACACTTTCAGTTTTAAACAATTTCGAGTTTTTGTTTAAATCTCTCTTCCTTCATAAGAAACGTAAGAATAGGAAAATTTCATAGACTAACAACCGCTAAAACCCATCAATCACGTTGTCAAACGAGCTCCCTATGCAACTCCTTTTGATGCAACTTTTTTTGACTACTTTTCAGTTTATTTACTTCATTTCCTATGAGTGGTTTGTTTTTTTCGATCAATAACAACTGTGATGAGTTCTGTGATGAGAACATTGTACTCAGACAAGATCGCCCATTGAATGGTCTACCGCGCAGTCAAGTAGTTAAGAAGCGCGCCTATCAGTGTTCTTGAATTGGATTTTTAATGCGGTAGGCCATTCTTTAATTGCGAACGGCATTTGGTCGTAGTTATAGTGATTGTGCGGTCGGCTATGCAGTCCTACTTTTTACTTTCCATGCTTCGATCATTTGCTATCTCTCTCGCCCTCTTTCATTCTTTCTGACCATTACCCAGTCACAGACGTGGGCGGTATCCCCTCACTGGTCGGTCATATTAAAAAAGGAAAAGGTATACCTACACATCAAATGCCCTCCTACCTAATAATATCCCACATTTTCTAATTTATTTCACGTTTCTTCACTTCTTCACTGTATTATTTTCTGCATAAAATGCTAAGAGTTTTACTTACTTGTGATAAAAAAGTTTACACGTCATAAGTTGTCTTGTTAGTAGCAGGTCGTTATTCAAAAAAAAAAATATCTCGATATAATTCCAACTTAATCAACACAAATTTATACGTTAACTTGGTGTCTTGTAGCAATTTTCATCACAACATACTAAAGATTACACTTTGCTGTCATATTAGAAACTCTTTTTTGTAAGGGAAACGGGCTCATAAATGATTCCATGATTTACATATTTGGAACATTCACTTGATATGATACAAAATATTGACATACAGACAAACGTGTCTAAGAGAGTATCCATGTCCCAAAAGACATTTATGAGAATATCATAGCACTTCGATCATTCTACCGCCGTTACTGTTGTAATTTCAAAAACCGTACAAAATTCCGACTTTCATGTGATGATAAAACTTTCGCTTTTCGATCGATGGGAAAAAATACCCACCGAATTCGGCAGTGCTTTAAAAAATCACATGACAGCTCTTCTCTGGCGAAAACAAGACGGGGTGTTGCTGAAAGCAGTGGGCGTCTCGAAGAGACGATTATTACACGGGAAAACATCATAGAAATTCTGAAAATTGTTATTGATAATCGAAAGGTGGCATGATAAACGATAGCTAACTTCCCATCAGATATCAAACGAAAGTGTTTTCATTATTTTGCATGAAAATTTGCTCATAAGAAATGCGTACTGTTTTGATTTGTCAAATGAGTATCGCGTTCACTCAGAAGGAAATCAAAACATCCCACAGCCGTGTAGCGTAAACGTCTTAAAGTCTTTCAAATTGTTACCCTACTCAGCGGATTTTTTAGATCTGTCTGCCAGCGATTTTTATCTGCTTGCAAATCTAAAAAAGCTCTGCCAATGCCTTTCAAATAAGGAGGTGCTGGCCGACCTATTGTAAAAGTAAGTATTGGAAAAGTAAGTTAATTACATATATCGATCAACTACTATTAAATAAAATATATGCACATATACGCACTTGCAAAGAAATAATAGATGCAGGGAAACAGGGAAACAACTTGAAAAAGATGATAGGAACATAGGGAAGACTAGAGCGTATTTTGAATTTGAGTCCTGACTAATATTTCTATAAAAAAGGTATTGAAAGTCATGTTAGGGAAGCGTTAAATCTCCCTTCCCTTGGACGGGATTCGATTGATGTCGAATTTTTCGAAATAAATATTTTTTCTTGTTTAGTACCGGGAATTACTAATCGTTGCACTATAATAGAATGTAGCGGTACTTCAAATTCGTTCTTGATTGCTGTTACATCTGCACAAATTGATTATATGCTGTACCATAAAGGGTATAGAGCGTAGTTAAGCAGTTAAATGTGTCAAACTCCTTCTTTATGAGAAAATCCAAGAAGGACGAATGGACGGATCACGACATATATCTTCGTCATACACAGTCAACTGGTTGATGAAAATCAGAGGATATTAAATGCATTAAATATTACGTATCTTCCAAGGATTCGACTTGTGCAACAACTATTTCTTTGCCAAGGCTCTAGGCCTTTTTCTGCCAGCTTTTACATTTCAACGATCCAAAAGTAGTTGAATAGCGTTCTTCCTTTATTAACGCTCATCGTGAGTTCTAAAGATGTACAAGATATAGTTATGGCAATATCAATTCTATGTTAGATCAACAGTTCTTGCAAGTTCTTGAACTCTGGAAGCTTGGTTTTGAATACTGAAGTGTAATTGACGATTCAACTTTTTATCTTCACTGTTCAACATTTACTCACTTCTCTCCAAATGTTCGGCGCATCGACTTCGGTATTAACTAACTTGACCATTTATAATCAACCGGAGCTTGTGGACAATCAGACTGGATTGTTTATGCCTGGTTCCGATCGAAACGTTAGTTAACGTCAATATTATTCAACAACTATCGACTATAGTTTCCCAAAAGATTTCTTATTATATGTTGACAGTACGTTATTCTAGTTTTCTTATTCGGAAACGTTATACATTGTCACAATTGTGTGTGAAAAAAAGAGGTGGCAATAAGTTATTGCCAAAATATGTTTTTCTTTTTTTTTGCAAGAAAGTTGTCTATACATTTGCTTCCAATTTCCGTACCACCTCTGTCCTTTCTATGTCGATTCAAAGTCTGGCGCTTAAATAATTAAAAATATTTCATTATGTACTTATGGCGACGTGAAATATATTTGTTTACCAACACATTAATATTGAATGAACGGCAAACATAGTTTAAAGTGTGTGATGCAATTTTTAATTTATTAATCGTGAAAATTTCAAATAGTTTTTGAATGGTCGGCTTCAGTACATAATTATGATAAATATTTCGACTTTTGATTTTCTGACTTGGCTGCCAAATGCTGGCATGAAAACAGTCTCAATTTCAGTTTGTTGTGTGAATTTTTTTAAATTAAAATTCTTGTGCAATTTTTTTCATAAATATTTTCACATTGACACATTGTATACTTTTCAATAAATAAGTTCATGTCTTCTCGCTCATATACAGCCCAAGGACATTAAAAATGCTTAGAAAGGTTTCATAAAAAATTTATAAAAAAAAAATAAAATTAAAAAACAATGTACTTTTACTTTAAACTACAATTTAATTTACATTAAAAATTCTTAAAGCTACTGAAATCAAAAAATTCCATAAATATTTTAATATGATTTGGCAAAATAGCAAAATAGCATCACACACCCTACTTGCAAAACCGAAAAAGTTGGAGAAAACGAAAAGATAACGGATAATTTTATTCTAAACAATATGAACGATATGAACAACAAAAGTCTTTCATTATGGAGTTAAAAAGTATTCATTAAAGTTTTGTTTCGAATTTCTGCTATTCATATGTCAATGCCTGTACACATTTATTTATTTTGATAGTTTAACAATGTGTGGCGATATTCATTTGGTCGTTAATAATATTATTTCATTAAATATATACTTATATTTAAGGAAGACAAATGCGTAAAAATGCCCAATTTTTTTGCGACCGAATCATTCTTTAGCAACATATGGTTATGAAACTCTACAAGTCCGTCGAAATATTGTTCGTGCCTTTTTTTGCAATAATTTGCAATCTCTTTCTTTCTGATAGTTTTGAATCTCTTTGGATAATCCCCCCGCCCTCCCCCCTTCCTTCGACAAGAAGACATGTGGACCGATGGACGGACGGGATCAAAACATAAAGATTGTCATGGCAAAAACTGGTAACAATCTTATGATGTCCAAAAATACGCACGCACTGTGGAAGATGAGAAAGATATAAGTGGAGAGGTGGAGGAAACATGAAAAAACGGACACAAGCCGACACAATCACACGAACAAACGAACAGAGAAATGAGCGAGCACATGTATGGATGCACAGACAACCGGATGGATACATAAAAGAGCGTTTATAGACAAACCCGGCAAGCTGAAAGTACCCGGACACATGGACAGATGAACACATCTGTCTGAAAAAGCTCGCTCAAACGGACTGACACGTCCACTGACTAGCACACAGATGGACCAAAGTGCAGATAGGACGTCACACACGGGCAGATGCTCTGACATGAAGAAGAATGGACGCATAGGTGGACAGACAGAAGAAGGAGCTAAAACGACTTAAAATTCTTTCCCATCAAGAATGAATACACTCTGTAGGATCTCCGACGGGTAATGTTGAATGTAAGTAATGGAATATAACCAATGGACCAGCATAATTGGCAGATGTAAATGTTGGCGAAAAAATTAACAGACGCGACTGAATTTACTCAGATTTTCATACAAAAAAAAAAAATAGATTTCCATCGAAAATTTGTCACTTTCTTTGTGCACATGCAACGTATCTATGTAACCTGATAACAGGCCTACGGGCCTTTATAGTCACTGAATAAATGAAATGATGAAATCAAAAATCTTATCCAAATGTCTGAGTTTCAGCGCTCATCGAAATCGCTTGAAAAATTCCCAAACGTTTTTCAAAAATGTTTTCTTCAATTTTTTACGTATTACAAAGAAAAAAAAAAAAAAAAAAACAAGAAATTTAATTGAATTGTTGTACCTGCAGTCAACGTGAAACGTAAAATCAATCATTTTTTTTCTTCTCGTTTGATTTCAAATATTTTCGTACATCATCAGGAAGCAAATCTTTATCAATAGCAAGCATTTCACTCTAATGTTAGATTTGTGTGCACTTGTATACCGATATGCACACTAATGTAAACAATCTGAGAAAATAAACAGATGTAGTGGTGCGTCTGGGCTTGGTAGCAACAACATTACATCAAAACAACTATTTTTTTTTTTGTTTTTTAAATAAAAAAAATTCGTATTTATTTGAAATATTTTCTCGTATTCGAACAAAAACGATTGGAACGGCAAGAGAAAAGCGAGCAACAATTATTTTTATTTTCATTTCTTTCGAATATACGCATGTAGGGCGCTCATCATCGCTTGTGTAAGCAAAAAAAAAAAAAAAACACAATAAACAAAAATTGGAGAGAAAACAGTGCAATGCAACGTTGACCGACGACGTTCCTGAATATACATGAAAAGTATTTTTAATCTGGCAATTTGGATGCAGTCCAATGCATTAGCTAAAAACTACAGAAAACTATCCATTAGCCACTCAATAAGATATATATACGTTTAGAAATATATATATATATATATATGTACATAATTGTATACTTGCACAAAAGTGTGAATTATACTTTATCGTTAAGTTATTTAAACTAAATCAAGGTTCTTCAAAAAAAAGAAAAAATTATAACAATTGCTGGCGGACCCAGTAAGCTTCTAAAATCAATCCTGTGTAAATAATTGAAATAAACCTAAGTCGCAAATGGCAATAGCTTTAAGAAATGACGCCATTATCATAACTATGTAATAATATGTCTGTAAAATAAATATATGAGCAGACACAGGGAGCTTTAAGAAATTACGCCATTGTCATAACTATCTAATAATATGTCTGTACGAGCATCCACAGGGAAATGACATACAAAACGCACGTATCGGATAAAGTCTTCCTCGTATCTGGATAAGTTTGCGTTTGCCGATGCTGCTTCTTGCAGAAAAGCTAAGTAAGTAGAAGGTAAGAAATTTTTATTCACCTTAGATCGGACGCTTTGCGAGATTTCAGATCGGCACTAAATAATCAGGAGAAAGCCAAGAACCAGTTCAAGACGAGCAGCGACCATCAACACTTATCGACGAAAACCACGTCAAGGATATAAAAGATTTGATGCTTGAAAATTATCGATTGAAAATTAGAGATTAGAGATGCTTTGGCATTTCATTTGGACCGATCAAAACGATTTTAGAAATCGTTGTTTGTTGTTGTATGGAAAAAACTAGAAAACATTCCACAATCGCCATATTCGCCTCATCATCTATTTGATAAAGGCATTATTTTAGATAAAAACTGACCCCGATTTACCAGGTATGGTAGCATCTATAACAAATTCATGTTCTTTTCTTCATCGGCGAAGCTGGCGATTGCCGAAAACATTAACAACAATTTATAGAACAATTTTTGTGTTTTAACTAAGCCAATTATCTAGTGAATATCCTTCACACCTGTAGAAGGATGTGAGGAGGGAATGGCTGCAGCTTGGTAGGTAAGTGCCGCAATCGACCTTTATTGAGTGAGTGAGTGAGTACTCGCTATAGCCACACCTAAGTGTGATCAAACTGCACTGAGATTTGACCAACAACAAACATCGACTTGGTAGCCGTGGCTCTTATCTAACCGGCTAAGCCATAGTTACCAGGTAACACAAGAATTAACACAAGAATATCACAAGAAAATTTGCTATTAGTGAGTGCCTTAAAAGAGATCACTTGCGTAAGGCAAAGTCAATTCCGTCTCTTGAATCCGAATATTCGAACGGAGAAGATCAGCTTAAAACGTTTTAAAGCAATGCAAATGCAAGTTCCTGTAAATAATTCATCATCAGATCTTTCAAGGATTATAAATAAGGGTTCGAAAGTTCCGGATAAAACCGTAAAATCGCAAAGAAGCATTTTTTCTCCGGGCGCCCTCAAAAATGTCAATAAAGCCAGTGGCGTATCGTATATGAATCTTGGAAATGGGCAAACTTTTTGGCATTTTCACAAAGCATACGCTTGATCATAGAATTTCGAACATAATTGCAAATTGGAGGAGTAGTTTACTTAAGGATGCAAAGGTCCATCGCCTTTTTGCTTTCCCTCTACTCGTACCTTTCTCGACAGTACAGAAAAGAAAGGCTAGCGTCCCATGCTAAAATGACACTTCTTCTTGCTTTGACTCACGCTTCATATGGGAAGCCTTCTTTATGCCTTATATCGATTTTTCGACTTGACAAACGTAAGGATATAATCAGTTATCATTATCGTCTATTGATGGTAAACTCAATAATATTGACGATCAGATTATACGAAATAAATTAAAATAAAGCGGATTACTTAAGCATTGATTGTGGAAATGGTATTACGACCGCTAATAATGAAATGGCTTGTGCCAGCTGCTTTTTTTTTTTTTTTTGTTTTAATGCATAGAAAACTGCAAAGCGACGGTATGAAGGAATTCTAAAATAAACTTTTGTTACTTTTAGATGCAAAACATTTGCAACAACGTCATGTGTTGTTTGTGAATTTAATTTCCTTTCAAGAAACAAGACATTGAATCCTTGAGCAATGGAAGATACATATGCGTGTGCATATGTAACATATCGGTCAATAAGTTCGTAGGATGGTGTATGATGTATGTCTATATGATTTTCGCCAACCTGCTCAACTTTCATGACATTCCGACCATTGCTTTATGCATTGTGCTGTTTTAGTGACTTCTTGTTGGTCACTTTGGACGACTTTCGCTATTTGCTGTCCACTTGGCTAACTGGCGACTTGACTTTGCAATGTAGCGATATCGTATATCGTATGAAAG